>BSBK01000035.1:1572500-1775000 GCA_027943335.1 Chamaecyparis obtusa | reverse complement strand
TATGATGAAGACATCATGGTAACCAAGGCCAAGGAAATAGAGGAAATAGATGTAGATGACTCCAGCAAGGCAAGATTGATGGCAGAAGAACCTATAATTGAGCAGGTATTCAATTTTTCTAAGATTAAATAAGTCATCTTAGAAGTAACAAGAGATGTAACTACTGATGTTAAGACCCCACCAAGCCAACAAAAGAGAGTGCTACAAAGGAGACAAAGGAAACCATATAGACTGAAACTGCACAAGGTCAAAATCAAGAGTCAATAACTCCTACCGACACTATAGAAAAAGAGAAGGAACTATAAAAAGAACAAGTGAAGGCCACAAATGAAGAGAAGAAAGAAGAGAAACATGAGAAGAAGGAAGAGAAGAAAAAAAAAGAAAAAAATAAATAAAAAGAAGACAAGAGTTGGGATACATCTACACAATATGATGAAAAGAAGACATATTTCTAAAGGAAAATCAAGCAAGAGGAAATATGACAAAGAGGTTGATGTAAGCCAACCTATTGTTATTCCTAAGGTTGATATTTCAACTATGAGTCTAAAGGAACTCTCTGAGCTTGGAGACTACTAAAGAGAAAAGCTGCACAGGACAAGCTGATTGCCAAAAAGAAGAAAATAGATGTTTTGGACCAACTAAAAGATATATTGAATGAGATTGTACCATAGGCCACCGTTAATGAAAAAGGTGACATTTATAGCCAATTGAGAGAATTGGTAAATCAAGTAAACCAGCTTGGTACTACAATCAAATATAGATGTAAGTACATAAGAAGAACATGGAGACAAAAGTGATTGAAGAACTCCTTCAATCAGTTGCATTGGATAAGGTAACTCTTTTTGAGTTAGTCACTAAATTGGAAAATGAGTTGCAAACTATTCTTTCCTTATTTCAACAAATTTGTTTAATCTCAAATTTTACAAAGGTGATCAAAGAAAAAGATGATAATGTGGAAAAGGAGCTCACCGAGCAATTGCCAAAAAATTTCATGGAACCTAATTCTATCAAGGAATATTATGAAAGGATGAAGCTCTCAATGGGAGTGCAATATGAGCTCAGAAAAGAGGAGAATAAGATTAGAATGGATCTTATGGAACTCTAAACAATTTTGATCCACATATTGAATCAATGCAAAAATAGGTACATAAGGCCAAAAACTTAGTCAGCACACCAGATGTTAGTGCTATGGATAGCATGGTGAGTTTGACTGCTAAATTGAGAGAGAAAATAAAATTGTTACAAACACTAAAGGATACATGGAAGGAATCACTAAATGATTCTCATGATAGGTATAAATCTATTTTTGACAAGATCCCCACATCAGATAAGAAGTAAGTTCTTATTTTGGCATTTTTGTTTAAAAATGGGGAATATAGTATGAAGAAAAAATAGGGGGAATATAGTATATGAATAAGGAGAATATGTATAGATATGTACATGGAGTAATACTTTAGGGAAAGTAATAAGGTTACTGAGGAATGGATATATGGACAAGGATTAAAAATTTTTTTGATGACTTTGAAGGTTTTTAATAAAGGTGCCAAACTAATGCCAAAGGGGAGGAATGATACTCCTAAGAGTTATTTTGATTGTCATTAGTTATGATAAAGTCACAATGATTTTCAAATTCATTAGGTAATGAAGGAAAGTCAATTTGGTAAAGTAGGAAAAGCTATTCGGTAAAGGAAATAAGGAAACAACTAATTTCGGTAAAGGAAAAGCAATGTTAGTTGCCGAGGAAGGAAGAACCAAGAACTAAGAATCAAGAACCAAGTTGTACAAAGCTACAACATGAATCAAATTGAGAAGATGAGATAGTTACCGAGCTAGAGGAAAACATTTTATCAAGCATAGAAGGCTGACATGAGGAGAATCTTTTGATACATTGAACCTAGACACCGAACAAAAAATGGTTTACAAATCTCAAGGGGATTGTATGTCAGAGAATTAGATTTTTAAACATAATGATTACACATGATTACAAGGTGAGATCTTCCCAATAAGAATAAATTATGAAACTTGCATTGGAGGAGTAACCAATGCTAGTACCGCTTGAATAGATGATTCTAGAACATCCAACACCACTTCTAAAATTGTATATAAATAGATCTAAGTGTGAAGATAAAAGATGATAAGGGTATGCATGCATGAGAGAAGATTGCAGAGAAGGTGATGAGCAGAGAAGCCACCAAGATACAGAGAAGGTGAAGAGAAGAAAGTGATTGTGATTCAGAGTTGAATCTACCGAGTACAGATTTAACATTGTGAGTAAAGCACAATATGAGGTAATAAGTTAGTGAGCATAAAGAGTCTAATATGCATATAATTGGTGTAATTTTAAGATACAAGTTTGTGTTACTGATTAAAGAGTAATTGTAATTATAAAATCCCTTAACCGAGTAGATCCTAACATATCTTATATTGTGAATCCTTTAACCAAGTATAGTCCTTCGATTAGAATTGTAAAATCCTCTTACAAGGTAGACTTAATAGGTCTTAAGAATCTTAACCGAGTTAATACTCTTAACAGGGTAAGCTATCATAAATAACTAATAACATAGCTCTAACTGAGAAAACTTTTTACTGTAGTAGTGAAGTTTTGTGGGTGTTATCCCCACCACAATTTTATCCTCTAACAAGGATTTCTATGATACCAAAATGAATGTGTTATGAATTATGAGTTATGTGTTATGTTAATGTTTTATGAGATGCATGCAAAATCTATAGATTCAATAAATAGTTAATGAATAAAGTTTAGAAAAGTTTGAAACTATTTTACAGTACTAATTCACCCCTCTCCTCTCAGTGCTCATCTTTGCATACTTAATCCAACAAGTGATTCATCCTTGCTTGACAATTTACATCAAGTTACCACAAATGCATGCAAAATCTATGGATTCAGTAAATGGTTAATGAAGAAAGTTTAGATAATTTTGAAAGTGTTTTACAATACCGATTCACCCCTCCCCTCTCACTACTCACATTTTCATACTTAATCCAAAAAGTGATTCATCCTTGCTTGACAATTTGCATCCAGTTACCATGGGGGTTCCAACTAGTTTACAATTCTCCATTCCAAATTTTGTCAATAAGTCCTTGAGATATTTTTTTTGTAATATAAAAATGTCATCCTTGTTTTTGGTAATTTGCAATCCCAAAAAGTATTTCATCTCACCAATCATGCTCATTTCAAATTCATCTTTCATTTCATCTGAAAATTTCTTACTTGCTTCATCATTTCCTCCAAAGATAATATCATCAACAAATACTTCAACAATCAGTTTTCCATCATCATTTTTTCTTTAGTACATATTACTATCTGCATTAAATTTCTTGAATCCCAAATTGATCAAATGTTTGTCTAACCTTGCATACCAAGCTCTAGAAGCCCGCTTCAATCCACACAATGCCTTCAATTTGCAAACCATATCCTTTTCTTATGTTAAAGAAAAGCCATTATGTTGTTCAATATAGACTTCTTTCTCAAGTTCTCCATTACTAAAATCTCATTTTACATTCATCTGATATACCTTGAAGTTTTTACTACAAGCATATGTGAAGAACATTCTAGTTGACTCAAGTCTAGCCACAGGTGAAAATTTTTCCTCAAAGTCAATACCTTCTTGCTGTGAGTATCCTTTAGATACCAATATTTCTTTGTTTCTTACCACTTCACCTTGCTCATTCATATTGTTCCTTAAAACCCATTTTTGGCCAATAAAATTCTTGTCTTTAGGTCTAGGGACCAATTCCCAAGTCTTGTTCTTTTCAATATGCTCAAGCTCTTCTTTCATTGCTTTCATCCAATGTTCATCTTTGCATGGTCATCTGTAGTCTTTGGTTCCACTTGAGATATTAAACATAGTTCTTCATTTACCTTGTTTCTTGTCATAACTCCTTTGTTTTCACTTCCAATGATTTGATTCATAGGGTGATTTCTTGTAACATATTTAAGTGTTCCTTGTTCAGCTCTAACTTCTTCTCTAGGCATTGATTCAAGTTCAGCTCTTGATTCCAATCTAATCTCTTTAATCTGCAAATCATTGTCAGTTTCATAAAATAATTCATGTTCATCATTCTGATTAATGTTAGTTCTTTGTCTTGTATCTTCATTATAATCATAATCAAGAATTCTCTCTTGTATTCTGAACTTCTCATCAACCTTCACATTAGTACTCTCAACAATAGTCATGAATCTTTGATTAAAACATCTGTATGCTTTACTTATCAAAGAATAACCAATAAAAATTCCTTCATCACTTCTAGCATCAAAATTTCCAATCTCATAATCTCTTTTGATATAACATTTACTTCTAAAGATTCTAAAGTACTTCATAGTAGGTGTATGTCCAAACCAAAGTTCATAAGATTTCTTACCAATACCTTGTCCAATATGTACTCTTTTCATTATGTAAACTGTGGTTTTCACTGCTTCTCTCCAAAATATATGTGATACATTACCTTCAAGCATCATAGCTCTAGTTGCCTCATTAACTAATTTGTTTCTCCTTTCTCCTATACCATTATACTACGATGTCCTAAGTGCTGAAAGTTGTCTCTTAATTCAATTATCTTCACAAAAGATATTAAACTCATTTAAAGTAAACTCTCCTCCTCTGTCAGATCTCAAACATTTAATCTTTAAGCTAGCTTCATTCTCAAATCTATTCTTCAATAACTTAAACTTCTCAAATGCTTCAAACTTTTCTTTAAGAAATACCACCCACATCATTCTTGTAAAATCATCAATAAAAAGCATGAAGTACCTTTCATCATAGAATCATTTTGTCCTTGTAGGTTCATCTAAGTCTGTATGCACAATCTCCAACTTGACTGATGTTGTAAACATTTTGCTTGGAAATGAATTCTCTCTATTTAGCCATAACACATTCCTTGCAAACCATATTAGTAGGCTTCATAATCTTAGGCAAGTCTCTAACTGCATTAGAGGATTGATCTTCACAATGTTATCAAAATTGATATGACAAAATCTCTTATGCCATAGCCAACTGTCATCCACTTTAACAATCAAACATGTCATTTTAGTAGGTGACAACTAAAATGCATTACCTTTTGTCTTTATACCTATTCCAATAATTTTTCCATCATTGTCTTTAATAACACAAGTCTTCTCCATAGAATATAACACGTATCATGTGTTCATAAGTTGTCCAACACTCAAAATATTATGTTTCAATCCATATACAAAGTAAACATCTTCAGTGTTAGTCTTTCCATCAAGTGTAATAGATCATTTTCCCTTAATTTGACAAGGTGCATTTTTTCCAACTCTAACTATTCCTCCATCATATCTATCAAATTCAACAAATTTATCCACATCTCCAGTTGTATGATGAGAACATCCAATATCAATAATCCAATCACACCTTTTCTATTATACATGCGAAACTAAAGATTTTTCTTCTCTTACCTCTTCATCAGAATTTTCATCTTTAATAGAAGCAAATCCTATTTCATCCTCATTTTCATCATCACTTTCTAAAAATTTGACATTTTTAAATGCAATTTCTCCTTCTTCATCAACATAACAACAATTTTCTTTCTTAGGTTTATAGGTTTTTCTATATATGATCTTATTTTCTCTCTTAGGGCATTTAGATGAAAAATGACTAAATTCTTTGCATGTTCAACAAGCAAAAGCTTTCTAACCTTTAGGCTCTCTCATTGCAATCAATGCCATTGCATCATCATGCTTTCTTTCTTCTTCTTGCTTAGCTGCCCAATCTCTAGCATAATCTCCACTCGTACTTTCACTTCTTGTCAACATAGGTCTGTCCTTTTGTATGCTAAAAGCTATTTCCATTTTAGGTGATCCTTCCTTCTATTTCAACCATTTCTCATGTGCCTATAACTTTCCAAGTAGAAATTCTTTTGTAAAGTCAAGTGTAATCATTTCTTCGATGATCTGTGCTTTGTATTCATAGGTCGGTGGAAGAGATTTCAATATCTTCCATATGAATTCATTATCTGATTTCCTTCCACCACAACTCTTAATTCCTGCAACAATCTCAGTAATCTTACTAAAGTAACTTCTTATAGTTTCATCTTCTAGCATCTTAGCACTTTAAAACATGACAATATAATTCTGTAATTTAGCTTTCTTCAAAGTTTCATCTCCTTCAAAGTGATTTTCTAATTTAATCCAAATCTCAATAGAAATTTTTAGATCTTTTACCTTAGTATATTCTATATCTAGAAGAGCTGATAAAATAGCCTCTCTAGCAAGCATATTGTACATGTATTTGTTATTTTCTTCATATGTACATGAGTCAAGTTTGTCTTCTTCTACAACTATCTTCTTCATCTTGATAGACAACTAGTAGTCAATTCCTATGCATAGAAAATGTGTCTTCATTCTTTCCTTCCAATTGTCAAAATTTACTCCATCAGAATTCAAACTTTCTTTCATGAAAAATATAGTAGACATGGATCTGCTTAAGATGTTAAACTTTTTCTTCAAGGACCTGAGGCTCTGATACCAATTGTTAGAAAGTAAAGTCCACCAACACAACTAAGAGTGGGGGTGAATCAGTTTTGATCTTACTTAACTTAAATTCAACTCTATCAAATCTTAAGCTTGTAATCAATAACATCAATAACCACAAGATAATAAAAATACACAATAACACCATATTTGTTATCTAGGGAAACCCTTGATCAAAGGGAAAACCCTAGTGGGAATGATGCCCACAATATGATATACTAATATAAAAGTTCCTTGTGAAAGGATAGACCTTGTTAGAAGTGTTTTATGATGCAATCAGTACATATGAGTCCCTGTTAGGATACTTTGGATCCATGCTAAAATATCCCAACCCTATGAGGAGTTGATTGAGAAACATAACGAAGACAACTGAACCCACTGTCCAAATTGCTTCAAGACTTTCCTCACTAAACAATCTTCAAGATAACACATCGAAGGGTGAACTGACTAAAACAACAACTCTCTTTTCTTGTACAATTTCCTTGAAGTCCTCAACATGCCAACAACATCATCTTTTTTTCCGATCATAAAGATTTCACATTCAAAGCTCACACAACATCTCATGACCACATGATATATTTTTTATCAAATAAACTTCCTTTCCTTTATGCCAAGTCCTAATGATTATTAAGTCAGCCAAAAGGATTTCTAAATTTATAATTAATAATATAGGACATCAATAAGAATTTAAAATACATGTTTCAATTCATCTAAACACTTCTATAGAATTATTAATTTGTAGTTGCCTTTTAAAGAAGTAACAAGCTTCACATTATCCACAAGTCTTCGTGAAATGCAAAGTAGATTATGTCATGTTTGTTCAAGCATCCTGAATATGTTTTCAACAACATATCAACCTCACTGAACTAGCTTCAACCTCGCCGAAACAATAAATCTCAAATAACTATCACCAGTTCTTGGAAATTGTCACTATGAAAAGTCTTCAGTAAACTTCGCATAACTCAAAAATATCTTCATAATTTTTTATGTGCTTTCAACCACTTCATCAGAACACATTCCTAAATTTAAATAAATCTTTTCAAAACTCAATTCATCGGTATAAAACCTCACCAAAAAAATCCGTTCTTGTAACTTTGTTAACACTTTCCAAAAAATGTATAAGTTGACATCAATGACAAACCCATTCATGAATGTAACATATAACTCAATCATCTCTAATCAACATTCAATATCCCCTACTAATAAAATTCATTAACATTCATGCTAACACTATGTATTGCATGCATTAATAAGCTCCTAACCTGGCTAAATATTTTAGCAAGGATACTATATTTTCAGTACATCATTTGTGGGTTCTTACTCCCACTAGGGTTTTGCCTTTAACAGGGTTTCCTCGACAAAAAAATATTGTGTTATGGTGTTGCATTCATTGTGTTGATATTTTGATTAAGTGTTTTTGGTTTATAAAGTTTAAAGTGTAATATTATATCTCACAACTGATTCACCTCCCCTCTTATTTGTGTTGGTGGACTGTTATTCCTAACAACATCTTACATCTAGATCTGAAGCGCATCTTTTTTGGTCTTCTTCTAGAGAACTTAGGCTTTGACCACCTTGAGTTTAGTCTCCTAGGACTTCTCTTTGGCCATGAGGTGATCATTTTTTGATTTCATTTTTCTCAGCTCCTCCTCCTACTTTCCTAACTTCCTCATCTTCTTCACATCCTTTGAAGACATGACTCTTTGTGCTTCTTCGATGAGCTCTACCTTATCTTCTAGCTGCACAAAGATTAGGTTGACTCCCTATCAGGATATTTGATAGTCATCTATGGTCATCTCTCTGTGAGGTTTGATCACCCTTGGTTGTATGTTTGTAAACAACAATTGTTGATGTTTATCGTTAAAGAAAGAATGCATCTTAGGTGTGACGAGCTTTAGTGCATATTTTTGCTTCTTCTATTCTGACTAAGCTCTTGCCAACTTCCCTATGTTAATTTATTTCTACCAATCCTCATAGGAAGGGTTGTATTGGCCCACAAATAGTGCCCCAAGCGAGAACGCATATAGGATTGTTACCAATGTGGAGGTTTATAGGGGTAAGGAGATTATGGTCAAAGAGAATGGAGGAAAACTTCAGGGATTTTATAGGGGAGGAACATAAGAGGCGAGTGTGCTTGATTGGATGAGTGGAAGGGTAGAGCTTGAAATCACCATCAGAGTGGTGTCAAAATTTAATGCTCAAGTAACCCTAGGTGGGGTGAATGGATTTGGGCTTGAGGCGATCACTATGTGAAAGGAACTCCAGTTGATGCATGGTGGAAGTAGAAATTGCAGCCACACTCACAAGGGTGATATGAACATAGGTTTGTAGGTTTGTTGAATACCCCTCACATAGGTTGTTTTTCAGTTTTATTGCCAAACTCTTTTAGGCCATTTTCATATGTGTGTTATTTATTTCAGAGATACTTGAGGATATGAATGTATGACATTATATTGGATGATTATGAATTAGATATTTTTTGTTTTTTCCATGTTGATTAAATGCAAATGATGATGTTATTTATATGTTATGATTATTTCATGATGATAATTTATATGTTAGGACATCATTGATGCTTATGGTTTTATTGACCTCATACTTTCACGTGTATGGTTGGCATGTATATTTTATATTTTAGTTTGACTTGTTTGATGTGGTTGAGGGACGAAATCATAGTTACTTGATTACGAGATCCACATGATCGGTCGATCCCCGCCATTGCTTGTTTATATTTATACATGTATGTACATGCTCTTATTTTATGCAAGTTTGCAGGTACCAAGCATCGACTTCCCTTAATTGCTAGGATCAGTGTACGCTATCACAATATCTCAATGGTAAGAGAGGGGATACATAACATACATATCCAAATTCCAACCCAAGCCATTGATTGTCCTAAAATAATGGACAAGTATCTATTTTCTACGCATCTGAATTCATCAAGGTGACATGAATTTGTGAACCTTTCCTTGGTGTTTGTTTGTTGTTTAAGTTAGTTAATTTTTCATGTTTTGTGAGTCAAGTAAGTTTGTTATGTGGATTATTTAATTTAAAATAATTAAATTAGGAGTAATTATGAGATTTGAATAATTAGATTTTATGAATATGGAAAGATTAAATATAAGGATATTTAATTATTAAGAGTTAATTAAATACCTTTGTTTAAATGAAAGACTTAATTAAAAGTCTAAATTTGGAATAAAAGGGTTTAATTAATTATTAAATCCAAATATGAAATTAAAGGTATAATTGATTTATTTAATATTTAATTTTTGATTGCATAGTTATTAATGTGATAAAATATTAATATGCAATTTAAGTTGCACATTCACTTTAATAAAATTGAATTAGAAATTTAAAGTTAAAGTTGAGTTAAGGAATTGTACTTAAAAAGTGCATTATTTTATTATTAAGTTATAATTAATCATGCAAAGTGATTTGATAAAAATGAGGTTGTAGTTAAGTTCTTATTTCAGTAATTTTGAGTTAAGTAATTCTTTTATTATTTTTTAGTGGAGTTCGTCTTGTTTTTGGAGTTGACTGCTTTATTGTTTTTAACAGTCGAGTTCTAATTTTGTTATTTTGGAGTTGCATTCTGTCAACGCTTGGTTCTGAGTTTCTATATGATGGCTCTAGGAGGCCATTTTGGAGATTCATTCAATTAGGTGGTAAAGGATTCTTATGACAAATTTTAGGGATTAAAGATTTTGTTTGAAAGCTTGGGAGTTGTTTAGAAAGGGTTTCGTCCTTTGTCTTCTTCAAATTTGATTCATTTCCTTTGTGGGGTAGGGACTTTCTCTTTCATTGATTGAAAATTTATGTACCTATCTTCTTCATGTCGATAGAGTCATGTGGATTTGAGTTACCTTAATTTTTTTCATATAAAAAAAAATCACGGTGAAATAATAGTATTCTAGAAATAAATTATTAAATTCTTAAATGTTAAATATATATATATAATTGTATATTTGTATTGAGTGCTTCTTTTATCTGTGGCCAAATAAGGCCGACTTTAATATGCCCTTTTACCAACCATAAATTTTTTGCGCCCAATTCGAGTTTCACACCATGCATATTGGTCCTTTTTTTTATTATCCTCTCAAACATGTCAAGGATATGTTGTGTCACCATTTATTATGCAAAAAGGGTTGTTTGTTTAATTGTTTGCCACGTGGTTCCCACATGGGATGTTTGTCTTGCACAAACCATATAAAATGGTTTTAGTTTTTCTTTAAAGTTTGAATAAAACATTGATCCAAGCTTTGACCTACGTCACTTTTCCCATGTATATTTTATTCTATATTTTTTATTATCTTTCTTTTTAGTACTTTGATTTGGTTATTAATTGTTATTATCTCCCCCACCGTTGCATGTATATGGGTACTAAGAGTTTCCTTGTTTTTATCAAAGCTTAAAATAAATATGAACTTGCAATTCCCTATGTGACTTTTTATGTGAGATCACATTTGAAATGTAACTTATATACTTATACTTCATTCATTATTTGTTAGTCCTGCCTATATAGGTAGAGACTTACATTTTTGATAGAATTCTATCTATTAGTTTGTCTTGAAAACTGTGCATTGCAAAAAAAATTAAACATGATTTCTAATGTTTGGCAGTTCTTTAATTTTAATTTTAATTTTTTGAAGAATATTTATTTTTTCTCATTGGTTGCTCAAATTTTTCCCGGGGGTTTAATTATTTTCTTATTCACAAATTTAAAATAATTGTCCAATCAACAATACAAAGCAGCACAAGATAATATTTTTATTGTTGGTTTCTAATGTTTTTAAAGGCTTGTTCTGGAAGCATCTGTGAGGAGTGGTTAAAGATTTTTCATGGCTTCCGTAAGGAGTGGTTAGAGATTTTTCCTACAAATTTTATTCTATGGTTCGTAGCCTCGAGACTTTTCAAATCCATTTTTAACTAATTGTTTCTTTTTTCTAATTGTTCGGTCGTAATTTTGGTGGGTTTAACAATTTACTATTAATAAATTTCAAAGAAAATCTTTAAACCAATCAACAATTAGCAAGGAAAAATTTACATTATCTGCTAATGTTTTCTCTTCAAAATATATTTTAAGGGGGAATGAAAAAAATCCGTCTGAATATTTTGCAAACACTCTGCTTGTGTATACTAAATGCTAAAATAAATGTAGAGGATGAATATCATTCCATTTGCAATTTTAAATGGCGTTGCTAATATATGCAAAAGTTTCATAAATGGTAGAAAGAAAATTCCTAAATGCGCACCGACCGGACATATATGCTTTCTATTTCATATGTTTTGTAATCTTTTGGTAGTTTCAATGATTTTCTTCATCTTTGATATATGGTTGATTTCTGAAGAGAGGTGTGTAAAGGGCTTGGTTTATGTCGCATTGATTTCTCCATATTGGGTATTTGTTGCTAATGTTGAAGTTGTGCTAGAATTGGGCTATACAAACTATTTATTCACATGTTCCACACCAATGCTCACTGTCAAATGTAGATACACATTGCATATCTACACCCCATATTCAGCATTTCAGAGATTAAAGAAACCCACAAGCAATGTTTAGCCATAGCGTCCACACAAGGAGAAAGACAAAATGTAAGAAATGTAAAACCTCACATAAGGCCTCTATCAAAAATAAAACTAATGAAGAAATAATGAAAATTTATAGGGACATAAGTTGTGTAGATGTGTTCTGTAATCCCAAAGATACAAACAAATTCAAGATTAGAATAGCTTTTGACGCAGAAGATAAAAAGATAAGGATTTTTTACACTGAAAATCTTACCAAATTTCCATTCATTGGCTTTTAAACATGTTGAATAGAGGTAGTTGCAAAGTAATTTCAAAATGAAAAACAACTCTAAACTTCATTAGCACTACATGTTACAAGTTGTGGTTGTCATTGCACTAAAAGATTGACCTATTAATGCCCAATACAACCACTAGACTTATAGAAGACACAAGAGGTGGTTAAACCATGTCACAAATCCCGAGGGGAGCGCTAACCATTTTTACAACAATCTCCCCCTCAGTGTTACCCAAGGGGATTCGAACTTGTGACCAAGCTCTGATACCACTTGTTACAAGTAGTGGTTGTTGTTGCACCAAAAGATCGACCTATTAATGCCCGATACAACCACTAGACTTATAGAAGACACATGAGGTGGTTAAACCATGTCACAAATCCCGAGGGGAGTGCTAACCATTTTTCCAACACTACATTTAACCTAAGTAGACATGCAAAATGTGGAAGCAGAGATAAGGCACATGAATCATTTTAGGAATGCCAATTTCCCTAACTGCATGCTAGCATTTTGTATTCAATACAAATTAATAAAAAATATTGTGGTTGCCCCTCATGCTGGGTAAGGAATCCTTGCTAGAATCAGTGGATCCAAGACCAATGTTGAAGCCTTACTAGTATTGAAGAAACTTATAATCTTCTCTTTGTCCCATCTGATGGCGTTTGGAAGAATAGAACCAAAGTTTCTCCAAATTTATTCCAGAGTTGCAATTCCTTTGTTCACATTTTTCTTTGTTTATTTGTTTACACCAATTTTCTTTTACAACGCCCTTTGAGGGGACCCACCCCGTTTCTTTAGATGCTTAAACCCCAATACTACTTAGTGTGATCTAAGGATGCAACATACTCAAAGAATCATGAGTTGTGAGATTGCGTGCATAAGATAAGATAAGATAAGAAAAGATAGGATAATTTTTTAACGTATAGAGCATGAATATTAGAAACGGTAGTTTACATTTCTTATGCAATGTGATTCAACAATGTTTTAGCTTTATTTAGTAGTATGGTAATTAAAATTCTCCAACTTCACACATTTTTTCAAGGGTACAATAATTGTTTACTCAAATAAACAATTTAATATTTTCACTCCAATGAACAATTCAATATCATGGGCATGTAATACTTGTTGGATGTATTCACATGTAAATATTTTTTCCAATTCGAATAAACATTGTTTCCAAAATGAACGACAGTTTTATGCATGTCAATTCTAATGCACTTCCCTCAACAAGAGTTCAAGTAGGAAATCAATATATTATATAAAAATTATAGAATATAAATATATATTATAATTATTAATTATTTTGAAAATAAATTTAATAATTTACATTCTGTAATATATCATAAAAATATAATTATTATATCAAATATTATATATAATAATGAATATTATTAATAATTATTATAATATTTATTTTAAAAGTAAATTTAAATTTCAGTCTTAAGAATGTCTAAATTTTATGTGGAAGCAAATCTAATAGGTTGTAAATTTTGTGTGAGTAATTTTCTATTCCTCCACTTAGATAGTTATTAATTTTTATTTTTATTTTTTTAAAAGATAACAAAGAATTTTTGTATTTCTGAAATATCTATCTTAACTAAACGTAAAGTTTTAGATTTTTTTCACAAAATATTTTTAAAAAAGTAAGTTTTTTCAAATTTGATTGGTTAAAATATTCTAGCAATATGAGTCTTTTTTAAAGAGAGGGAGGGGTTTGCATTACTTTATTTTACACAAAATTAGAAATTTGAGTTTCTATTTATTATTATTATTATTATTATTATTATTATTATTATTATTATTATTATTATTATTATTATTATTTAAAGTTTCTATTTATTATTAATTCTTTCAAATTATTATTTTTATGAATATTTAATTGTAATATTTTTGGTATTGAATTTAGTTTATTGTATTGTTTTATAATAGTGTGATTTTTAGATAAATCAAAATACTTTTAAATTAAAAATTTGTGTAATTTTTGGTTAGTTTAATAATACTTTTATTTCAAAAACTTCAAAGAAAATAGTGTACAAGAATGAAAATTGACTTGGATATTTTTAATATCTACTTAGAAAAAATGTGTGTTTGGTTGATTAAATGTTGTTTCTTTTATTTTAGAAATTACAAAAATGTTGTTTCTTTTATTTTAGAAATTACAAAAAGAAATCAAATTATTTTAAATAAATCAAAATATATTTATTTTGTTATTTATTTCCTTAGTTAAATAACATATAATGCATATTGGACTAGTCTAGGAAAGCAATTTGATGCATCAGAGGTTCCATGTGACTGCTCTAATACACATGTATGCAAAATGTAGCATCCATTCCATTATGTCTCTGCATTTCTGCATCGTTCTCATTGTAGCTGTATAATTGATAACCCAGTAGCTAGGATGCATCCCAAATGCATCCCCTTCAATGAAAGATGTTGCATAGAAGACATTATAGGATGCATCATAGCATAGAGGAGGCAAACATTACCAAAGCGAACATGATTTTCTTTTGTCAGTTGTTCAATCACAAGGGCACAGAAGATATACTAGCACAAAGCATGGGGAACATACACTAGAGTAGTTTTTACCTACACAGAAATGACATATATGGTAGCTCCACAAAGATGGCTAGATTGGGTTGATCCTTCCAAAGATCAGTAATGCTCTAGTTTCAATTCTTTCTATTATCAACGTCATGTCAAAATTATTTATTATTTTATTTAGCTTTATTGTTTTTAAGATGCAGACTTCTAATTGTGAGTTTCAGATCTTTGTTATGGAGGATATAAATGCACAGGTTCAAGAGCTGATATATATATAAGAGACTTGATTGGTCTAATCAGTTGATAGATGATGAGGTTGCTCTAGTTTTCAATATATCCTTCATTGATGGTGATTAATGGTTGGATTTACAAAAATCTAATGTTACACAAATTGGAAAACAATAGTAAATGATCAAATTTTTTTAAAAAATAGATATCATAAAGCCATTACTTTCTGTTATGAAATGGCTCAACTATTATAAATTTGATTTGTTGTGGAAAATATATCCTACTTATCATAAAACCATATCCTTCCACCAAATGGAAGATTGTGCTTTCACAACCCTAACACAAAGGGAAGAGTAGGGAAGGTAAACTTGTATAGTTTTAGGAACAATCTCAAGGCTACATTAAATACATGTTTCTATATTATTATTATTATTTAATTGAAGTGATTAATGTAATTACAAGAATAAAGCTATTAGTAGGTATCTGAAAGAAATTTGAGACTAATTAATATAGATAATAGTCAATAATTTTTTTTTGACAAATTAGTTCATAACTTTCCAAATCCTTGGACCTTGATTCTCAATGAGAACATACAACTTATGTTTCACTGTGGCAGCACCAACTTTGAATGATTGACACTAAGTAAAACAAACACATGTATTTACAAGGTATAGCCCAAAAAGCCATAAAACAACCGTTATCGCTTAACCATAACTTAATTGTTATCTTTAATATCTAATTGTAATTAGACCTCCTAAAAGTAAAATGGGGAACTTGCTAATTTCTAGTTATTTTTCTATGATCATACAATATAAAAATCATTAAGCCTTAGTTCTTAATATAGTCCCTATTTTATTACATGGCTAAAGGTCATTACACATTCTTCATGCTAGTAATCAACGTCCCCTCTTCTAATTTTTAAAACTATTTAATCTCTGATGTAGAGACCTGTATACACCAAATATTTTCTCGAAGCTATCAAACCTAATTTCCCTTCAATCTTAATTCTTTTTTACATTACGTGGGACTCCTGTTGTAGCACAGCTCTTGTTTTCAAAAGGGATGTTTAGGAGCCACATCTACTAGTCTCCTAATAGATGTTAAAATTAAGTTAGTCTATATACATTTTAATGTAGACTATTAGATAATTATAATTAAGTTTAGTTCATTATTATTTAGATATAATTTAGTATATATTTATAATTTAATGTAGACTATTAGATAATTTTAATTAAGTTTAGTTTATTATTATTTAGATATAATTTAGTATATATTTATAATTAAATTGGTTGCAAGTTAATAACTGTATATTATAATTAAATTTAGTTATTAATTAATAGGAATTCATAGTCTAGTTTAGCTTATAATTGAATTATATTTGTTAATATGAATTTTAGATTTTTAATTTATAAATGTTAAATATTGATTTAATATTTATTAATTTAATGGGTCTAGTTTTAATAGATATTAATGAAATGAATATTAATAAAAATTTGACATTTTCTATGTTGAACATTAATTTGTTCAACAAACTTTTATATATAGTAATATTATTTATATTTGAAAAAAAAATGTATATCATTATTTTATTATCAGACAATTAGGATTTTGGTATACATGTCATTTTTACATTAACATTTTGTAACCAAATTGGACAATTTGAAGTTACTTGAATTATTTTCTACATTTGAGATTGATTTTGTGATGTGTCCTTTGAGTGTATTTGTTACTTTATTTGGTGAGGTTCATATGGAATTTCATTGGCCTTTAAGGGTGTGTATACCAGAGGTGGGGTGTGTTGTTCTATTGGTACTTATGTGGTTATTTATTATGCATTATGATGTTACATCAGTTTGATCATGTCTACCCAACTTTGTTGAGACCTAAGCTCATTTTTATGTGAACTCTTTGAGAGAGTGGTTATGATGTTTTGGTTTGAGGACTAGTGTGTCCCTGATATCTTTTGTGGGCTGGAATTTGATCATCATACTTTTATGAAACCTATGTGGCTATTTATGACTTGTGAGCCTAGGGGAGGTTAAATAGGTGCATCTTAGGGGAGTGACTTACAATAGAGGTTTGGAACCCAAAGTGGTTAGTACCAAGGCAACCTATCATAAGTTTGTTAATAAGTGATAACATAGTAATTAAAATTGGAGAGTTCATTAAAAAGATAATTAGAGATAATGCATCACACATGCCTTGAGCGCTTGTATAGGATAAGGGTTGGAATAGTATTAAACCTAGAGAGTGGGTATGATTAGAACTCCTCATTTTCATGAGAGGGTATTCTAGTTCTGTGTGGGTCGTATTGAGGGTCCAGGGCCCAAAGTGGCCAGTCTAGGGTAACTCAATGCTTGAGGATCCAGGGTCCAGTATGACCAGTCAATGATAACTCAAGTAGATGGTCATGTGATGACACTCCCATAGTATGTAGCCTAAGTCTCCTCCATAGTTTTATACATTTACCTCTGGTGGTGTGTCTTTGGTATTGTAGTATTACCTAGTGGTCTATTTTAGTATTTGGTGATTGGTATTTATTCAATATTTTAGTACTGTTAATATAATTTAGAACAATAAAGAGGGGGGGTGAATCAGTTGTTCTCAGGTCTTGATGAATAAAAAAATCTCAAAAACTTATCCTTAAATCAAATCCAATAACCAAAACAAACTTGGTCATCACTGATTCAATAATAGAAACATCTAACAATGCAGTCCACTACCCAGCTATAACTTAACTTGCAAAACATAGTAATGTTCAAACCAAAAACATTCACACAAGTATTAACACCAAGATTTATAGTGGAAACCCAATTTGGGAAAAACCACTTTGTAACATGCTACTATTATTTTCACTCTTTTGAAGTGAGCTTGGTAAAAAGCCAACCCTATCAAAGGTTACAATACACACTGTCAGGTGTGACCTGGTTAAAGGATTTCAATCACCCTGTTAAAAGTGAGCCTAGTCATAGGACTTACATACACTCCATTATTAGAGTGCAACCTTGTTCAAAGGATTTAACATATGACTGTTAGGTCAACCTCTAGTAAAAGGATTTTGACTGTTACAATGATTAGAAAGTAGCATCAATATTTATCTGAAAAATATACAACTTACTTTGCAAATATCAGATTTGATTCCGTACACTAATGCTGGTTTACTGACTTTGAAACTTTTCCATTTCCATCTCTGATCTACTCAGAACTTTTCTTCAAGCAATCACCACAATTCTCCTTCAGCCTTTTCTGCTTATTCAGTCAATAAAACTTTCCTCTTCCTGCATTCTCTGTTCTCCATGTACATACATATCAAAATGCTCAGGTTCCCTTATATTTTCCTCAATTAGGTTAACTCATCTTTTGTCGCTCAATATCATTCATAGATCTTAGGGTTAGGTCAGATTCATTGAATCTACCCGCTTTATGTTCTTCGGCTCCTTTTCTAGAATCATCTCAAATCTCTTAAAAATTTACAATAAAACATTTTACAGTGCATTTAATGCTTTCAAACAATCAATAAATAAAGTCAACACATTTTACATAATCCAAGAATTCAACAATGTTGGCTCCAAAATTAAATTCTCTTCAAATATAAAACTACTGATGCTTGGTCAATACTGTGATTGTCCACTCGGTCTTCATGTAGAAAGCTCGGTCAATACTAAAACTATTTCCTTGGCTTACACTGTCTTCCTCGGCAATTTACTGATGCTCAGTCAACACTATAATTTTTCTCAGCATATACTAACTCGGTTGACACTAACATTAATCGGCTTAAACATGATTTTTCATTTTTTGCTCGGTTAAGCCTACCAATTTAGTCTTCAGTCTTACTAAGATAAACAATACATTATCTCATCATTGTGCAACATAGTCAAGTACACTTTTTAGTATCAAGATAACTCGACCTTTCCTTAGGTGGTTATTGTTACCAACCTTGCTTATCCCCTCGGCAAAACTCAAATAGATATAGTACTTTTCTAAGTAGTAACAGTCTTACCAGTTAAGGTTTGACATCAATGAAAATACAACAATTGTTTCAATTGCAATTTCCAACAATCTCCCTCTTTGGCATTGACGGAAACACCATATGATATCACCTGAATAACACATGGATTACCAACCAATCCAAAAACTTATATGTTCATCAGAAAATTATTTGTAATATCCTTAGCTTCATTCTGATTTAGAATCTTATGAGCCTCACTTCTGTGACCATCATAAGTATTCAGATCTCTATCTATCCTTATCCTTCATTTCAATTCATCATCCTTATCTTCAGTTTCATCAGTTCATCTCCCTCGGATCTTTCAGTATCATGTGTTATCATATCAGTTCATCTCCCTCTTTGACAAAAATGCCAAAGCAGCAACTAAAAAATACATCCTTCAGATGTAGATAATATCTGTGCAGGTCAGTGTTTCTCCCTTTGTCATCTTGCTTATGACTGATTCCTTGTCTTTACTTCTTTTCACAACTCTAGGCCAGCCCTAAAGTGTGACAATCTTTTGCATCAATTTGTCAAATTTTCTATTGTAGCATATTTGATGCAGTGCTCCTAGCTTGTCTAGGCAGCCTCAGTTAGGGGAAGAGCCCCTAATTGACTTCTCAAATACTCATGAGCTTCTCTGGGTAAAGCTTTAGTGAATATGTTAGCTAATTGTTCTTTTGTATTCACATATTCCATTTAGACTTCTTTGTCTTGTACTAAGTCTCTCAAGTAGTGATACTTGATTGCAATGTGCTTGGTCTTAGTGTGCATCATTGGATTCTTAGAGATATTGATAGCACTTGTGTTGTCACAGAAAATAACAACAGGTTCAGTGATTTCTTCTATCATGCCTATCAATAATTGTTTTATCCATACCAAATTTGAATAGTTTACTGCAGCAACAACATACTTGGCCTCAACAGTCGATTGAGAAATGCAATTTTGTTTCTTGCTTGTCTAGGAGACTAATCTCTATCCAAGAAAGAAAGCTCCACCACTAGTACTCTTTCTATCATCTACATTTCTTGCCCAATCAACATCTGTATAAACTCAGAATTCAAATTTGTTATCCTTCTTATAATATACACCATAGTCAGCAGTTCCTTTCAAGTATCTCATAATTTTTTTCATGGCCATCATATGTGTTTCCTTAGGATTGGCAAAGAATCTTGCTACAATCCCAATAGCTGATGCAATATCTAGTCTACTATGTACAACATATTGTAATTTTTCAATCATGGATCTGTACAGAGTCTGATTCACTTCTACAACATCATCATTCTTAGATAACTTTTGTCTAGTAACCATGGGAGTTCCCACTGGTTTAGCATCTTCCATCCCAAAAGTTTTCAATATTTCATTAACATACTTAGACTGTGTAATGAAAATTCTATTCTTCCTCTAATATACTTGTAAACCAACAAAGAATTTGATCTCACCAAACATACTCATTTCAAATTCAGTTTGCATTTCATTTGAGAAACTTTTACATAATGCATCTTGTCCACCAAAAATAATGTCATCCACAAAATGTTTTGCCAACAGGATACCTTTACCTTCTTCATCCTTCATGTACAGATTGCTTGTGTCATTCATTCTTGAAAATCCAATCTGTATCAAGTAGTTGTGCAACCTCTCATACCATGCTTTGGGAGCTTGCTTCAATCCATATAATACTTTGTTCAGTTTGCACACCATGTGTCTTCTGTTTGGATCAATAAAACCTTATGGTTGTTCTATGTAAACTTCTTCTTCTAGTATACCATTCAAAAATGCAGACTTGACATCCATTTGATATACCTTGAAATCTTTATAAGAAGCATAAGCAAGTAGAGTTCTTACTCCTTCCAATCTAGCTACAGGGGAAAATGTCTCCCCATAAACTATTCCTTCTTGTGCGTAGCCTTTGCATACCAACCTAGCTTTGTTCCTAGTGATTTCACCATTTTCATTCATCTTATTTCGAAAAACCCACTTTATTCCTATAACATTTTTGTTTTCAAGTCTCGGCACCAGAGTCCAAGTATCATTCTTCTCAATTTGGTCAATTTCTTCATTCATTGCTTGTATCCAGTCTTCATTCTCCAATGCTTCTCTAGTTGTCTTTGGTTCAAATTCACACAGTAAGCATGTTGGATCCTTAGTCTTACTTCTGGTCTGAATTCTAGAATTCTTGTCCCCAATTATATGTTCAGGCTTGTGATGTCTTCTTACATATTTTGCCAAAATAGGTTCAGTTGTTCTCTCCTCTATTTCATCATGTTCCTCAGTAAGATTGTCAGATTCAACTTCAGAATGCTTGGCAACCTCTTCCTGATACTCAATAGCATTTTCTTGTAGCTCGGCATGTTCTTGTTCTCTCTCAGCACTATTTTTCTGATGCTCGGTAGCTTCTATCTATCGCTCGGCATTGCTTACTCGAGACTCGGCATCAGGCGCAAGTCTGTTACTTGCCTCTTCTTCTTCCTCAATTTACACAAAATATCTATAATCTTCTGGTTCTCTTTTGTTGTCAGCTTCATTTCTTTCTTTCTTGATCTATACCCGATTAAGAGTGTAGACAATAGTGCTTATAGCTTCTTTCTAATATTTTTGTGCCACATTCTTTTCAATCATCAATGTCCTTGCACAATCCAAGATAGATTTGTTTCTCCTTTCTGCTATACCATTTTGTGGAGGTGTTCTAGGTGCAGACATCTATCTGTTAATTCCTCTATCATTGCAAAATAGATTAAATTCATTTGATGTAAATTCTCCACCTCAGTCAGATCTAAGACATTTCAGGTTCCTACCTATCTCCTTCTCAACCTTAGCCAAATACCACTTAAAGAATTGAAAAGTTTCAGATTTTTCTTTTAGAAACATCACATGCATCATCCTAGTATGATCATCAACAAATAAGATAAATTATCTAGCACCACAGTAACTTTGTACACCTATAGGTCCACAAAGGTCAGTATGAACCAAATCTAAAATATTTTCAGAAGTAAAGGTTTTTCTCTTGAAACTTGACTTTGTCATTTTTCCTAACTGGCATTCCTTGCACATCACATTCTTAGGTTTCTTCAATCTAGGTAGACCTCTTACCTTTTTCTTCTTACTTATCTCTACCAAATTGTCAAAGTTAACATGACACAACCTTTTATGCCATAACCAAATATCATCAAGTTGTGTAATTAAACATGTTTCTTCAGATAGGTCAAGAGAGAATAAATTACCTCTAGTCTGATCTCCACTTCCAATCAGTTCTCCAGTAGCATTAAATATTTTAGCTTGCTTGTGATGAAATTCCACTCAGTAGCCAGTTTTGTTAAGCTGAGCAACACTTAAAAAATTGTAATTAAGACGTTCAACTCAATATGAATTTTCACAAGATATCTTATCAGTCAGTTTAATCAAACCTTTTCCTCTAACAGGACATGGTGCATCATTACCAAATTTTACACTTTTACCTCTATAATGATGTAAAGTCTCAAACTTATTTTTGTCACCAGTCATGTGATGTGAACAGCCACTATCAATAATCCATTTATCATTCTTGTTCATATAAGATATCAATGTAGTTTTCTCATCCTCATCATATTCATCTTTCATTGCAACATAGACTACCTCAATTTCAAAATCATCACTATCAGTGTCAGTCTCTTTTTCAGCAATGTAACAAGATTTTTTACCTTTTCCTTTGTAGTCTTTATTCCATTGGTAACTTCTATCATCTTTTCTGTCTTTATGTTTTCTTTTCCTTTCATCATCTTTATCCTTCCTGTCAGGACATCTAGCAGCTATATGACCAACTTTATTACATGCAAAACATATAATAGGGAGTTTACCTTTATACTTTCATTTTCCCCTTCTCATTCTTCTAGCCATAAGAGCTTCTAGATCTTCTAGGTCTTCATCAGAAGTGTCATTGTCACTTTCACTATCACTTTCACTGATACATCTTTCTTTTTCTTTCTTTGGCTTGTTCAGAACTAGTTGTGACTTGAAAGCAAATTCAACATTTCCAATGCTTCCAACAATGAAATTATCATAGTTAGAGAGTTCAAAAGCAGTCAGCTTACCAACCAAACTTTCCAAAGTAAGCACATTAGCAGAGTTACATCTAGATTCTTGAATAGCTGAGATCTTAATAGCATATATAAGACGCAGGGTTCTTAGTACTTTCCCAATTATAATTTCATCATCAATAGCCCCATTTTCTCCTCTAATAGCATTCACAACTTCTTTTATTCTACCACAATAATATGCAATGTTTTCACGTTCTTACATTCTCATTTCATCAAACTTACATCTAAGACTCTCGGCCTTTGCTTTCAGTACATTCAAGTCACCACCATAGATTCTTGCAAGAGTGTCCCACATATCCTTAGCAGTTGTGCAGTCCTTAATGTCCTCAAATTTTGGATAGCTTAGGGTAGATGCAATCTCTAGCATTGCCTAATTATGTTCTTGCTTAGCTCTAATTTCTTCGGCAGTCAAAGGTGAGATAGGTGAGACATAGTTGTTCTCAATGTAGTACTTTACAGAGTCACCAATACCGGCCAAATGTAGCTTCATCAAGCTTTGCCATGCAGGTAAGTTTTCCTTGTTCAGCTTTGGTACCTCCTTCTTATACATCCTGATCATTTGTTTCAAGCCCCTTTAAACTTGATTCTGTCAACACTAATAATAAGCAACAAAGCTCTGATACCAATTGTTAATATGATTTAGAACAATAGAGAGGGGGGGTGAATCAGTTGTTCTCAGGTCCTGATGTATAAAACAATCTCAAAAACTTATCCTTAAATCAGATCCAATAACCAAAACAAACTCGGTCATCATTGATTCAATAATAGAAACATCTAACAATACAGTCCACTACCCAACTGTAACTTAACTTGCAAAACATATTAATGTTCAAACCAAAAACATTCACACAAGTATTAACACCAAGATTTATAGTGGAAACCCAATTTGGGAAAAACCACTTTGTAACATGCTGCTATTATTTTCACTCTTTTGAAGTGAGCTCGATAAAAAGCCAACCCTGTCAAAGGTTACAATACACACTGTCAGGTGTGACCCAGTTAAAAGATTTCAATCACCCTGTTAAAAGTGAGCCTAGTCATAAGACTTACATACACTCCATTATAGTGCAACCTTGTTCAAAGGATTTAACATATGACTATTAGGTCAACCTTTGTTAAAAGGATTTTGACTGTTACAATGGTTAGAAAGTAGCAACGGTATTTATCTGAAAAATATATAGCTCACTTTGCAAATATCAGATCTGATTCCGTACACTAATGTTGGTTTACTGACTTTGAAACTTTGTCATTTCCATCTCTAATCTGCTCGGAACTTTTCTTCAAGAAATCACCACAATTCTCCTTCAGCCTTTTATGCTTATTTAGTCAATAAAACTTTCATCTTCCAGCATTCTTTGTTCTCCATGTACATACATATCAAAATGCTCAGGTTCCCTTATATTTTCCTCAATTAGGTTAACTCATCTTTTGCCACTCAATCTCATTCGTAGATCTTAGGGTTAGGTCAGATTCATTGAATCTACCTGCTTTATGTTCTTCAGCTCCTTTTCTAGAATCATCTCAAATCTCTAAAAATTTACAATAAAACATTTTACAGTGCATTTAATGCTTTCAAACAATTAATAAATAAAGTCAACACATTTTACATAATCCAAGAATTCAACAATGTCGGCTCCAAAATTAAATTCTCTTCAAATATAATATTGCTCATGCTCGGTCAATACTATGATTGTCCACTTGGTCTTCATGTAGAAAGGTCGGTCAATACTAAAACTATTTCCTCGGCTTACACTGTCTTCCTTGGCAATTTACTGATGCTCGGTCAACACTATAATTTTGCTCAGCATATACTAACTCGGTCGACACTAACATTTCTCGGCTTAAACATGATTTTTCCTTTTTTGCTCGGTTAAGCCAACCAGTTTAGTCTTCAGTCTTACTAAGATAAACAATACATTATCTCATCATTGTGCAACATAGTCAAGTACACTTTGTAGTATCAAGATAACTTAACCTTTCCTTAGGTGCTATTGTTACCAACCTTGCTTAGCCCCTCAACAACACTCAAATAGATATAGTACTTTCCTAAGTAGCAACAGTCTTACCAGTTAAGGTTTGAGATCAATGACAATACAACAATTGTTTCAATTGCAGTTTCCAACAGGTATTTGGTATTTTGGTATGTGTTGACCTTTTGATATTTATTATCTTTTCTTTATCATTAGTTGGTGGTACCTTTTGAGATAGATAGTCTTTAGGATCCATTACTTAGTTGTTTTGATTGGGTATGTTATCTGAGTGGGGTTTGTTGTTATATCCTCAGCACAGTGGGAGTGGACCTTTGGTTCCACGATGTTGGGTGGTAGTGTTTCTTTTACCATTTGAGATTTTGGTGTTCCTATAGCAGTGTTGAATGATTCTTTTTGTTGTTACCTTCTTCTTGTTCTTCATTAGAGGCTTGCTCGTATCTATTTTATGGTGTTTATATTTGTACCTTGTATCAATGTTTCTAGTGTGATTTCTTTCAGATATTGTAGTATACTTTGTATTTGGTTATTATGACATATCCTATGACTTATGCAGAGGATGTTGTTTCATTGTATTTATACCTTATGGTATTGGATGTATTTGTTATTCACTTGTATATGAGATATTTTTAATTATTCTTAATCTATAATATTTAAATTAGTAATACATAATTCTACGTCATGGGGTCTTGAGAATTGTTAATTGTAATTGAGTTGTACTTATGTACTTGTTTATACCTTATGATTGTATTGCTTCTGCATTGTTATCATCATTGTTTGTAAACTCTTAATAAAAAAATTATTCTACAAACATAGTAACATGTCTTAGGTTAAATTCTCTTGGGTTCCCTGGCAGGGCATTACAGTTTGAGTTTTTCTTATCCCTAATAGTGGTTACATGAGATAGTCACATTGATCATTTTGCATAGTAAACCAATATCGTTCGTAGATGGAACAATGTATCCAATTTACATTATTACCTTTTGTCCACTATGTAGGCAAGAGCCTGGATTACATTGCATAATGTGTTACCTAGTATATGTTTGTGCATTTAGACAATCTAATATCTAGTCTCAGTTATATTATATCGTAAAATAGGCTAATTGATATTATTTAAATTCTAATTAATTAATTATTGACTTTTGGCGTAGTCTTGTTATTGGAATTCAATTTAAACCATTATTTCCTCTAGGCTTTTGGGAGCTTGAGTGACTTATTATTTTTTCATTTATTCGATTGGAAAAAATGCCTTTTTGGAGAGGTCTTTATGTTTTTGAAAGTGAAGTTTTTATTCACTTTTCTTTTTGTGAGTTTGTGAATTTTCTCTAACTCCTTGTGGAGAAATTCGATATCTATTCATTGGGAGTAACTAAGGCATAAAAATTTTGAGGGCATTGGCTCATTGGAACCATGGTGAGATTGCTACATTTTGTAAAGAATTTCATCTACATGCACTGAGAATTTATTTTATTCTCTCCATTCCATTTTTTGCCTATTTAAGAGGTACAACTTCTTGTATTTTATTTATTTCTCAATCTTTTCAGTTGTTTCTTTCTTGAATGCAATAGCATGATGTATATGTATGTTTTCCATGCTTTTTTTATTGAATTTGATGCCTGGTTGGGATTGTATATTTTTTAGACTTTTGAAAATGGTAATTTATCTATGTTAGGCTGTCTATTTTCTCCCACGAAGTCAAATTTCATATTTTATCACTATTTTTGGGTTAGTGGGACCTTAAGGGCCAATATGTTTTAATTTTATTTTGATATTTTGAGTTTCATTTTTGGGGCATTTTAGTGGGCATATTGATTTGTGTGAGCCTCTGATTTCTCTGTCGCCATATTTGGCATGTTGGTCTTGGTTGTTTCTCATGATTGTGGTAGGGTCATGCAATCAAAATGGATTGATGACATTATAGTTAATAATAATCACAATCCATACCCACCCATGTATCACTAAAGTGATGATTTTTATACCAAGTACCAGTTATTGCTAGAATTTGGGATTTTGATGATTTTGGGTCTTTTTGAGCCTTCTTCATGTTCTAGCAAGATGTGTGATGGATTGATTCTATTGGAATTTGTGCTCTTGGAAAAGTGGCCAATTAAGAAATGATGTAGATTGAGTAGGCAATTCATTGTGAACCATGTTCTTGGTATGAACCAAGTGGACAAGCTTATTATTCCCATCCTCGATGTAGTCCAAGTAGATGAATCTCGTTAATTCAATCTCCTTCATTGTGAAGTTGAGCTAGAGGACTAGGTGCACTAAATATGTATAGGGAGTAGCTCATCACATGTGCCCAGACCCACAAGTGGTCATATCAAACATGCCTAGGAGATCTGAAAAAGTGATAATGTAATAAAATGAATTAGGTAAAAACATTAAACAAGATATATCAGAAACCCAAATGTCAGTTAGTAACCTGTGTGGGTAGTGGAAACCATTGAATCCTCAGATGTCATGAGTGATCCGTGTGGGTGGTAGATGGTACTTTAGTCCTTAGATGTTAGTTATTAACCTGTGAAGGTATGGATACTCACTATGCTTAGTACTCTTGCACCTAGGTCCAGTAGAAGTGAGTAGTACCTTGATGTACTATGGTTGTGTTCTCCATGTGTTATTGATTATCTGCATTTGATTACATTGATTGACATGAGTGTATACTTGCATTCCTTGGTATCTTTACTTCCTTGTTTGGGTCATGTGACTACCTCCACAAGCATGGTGGGGTGGGCTTGAGGGTTCCACATGGTCAAGCGGTGTGACTGACCACTACTGGGGACCAACGTATAGGTGATGGGTTCAATCAAGAGACTCGGTGTGATATGGATCACACCTTCTATCCCTTGCTTTTATATTTTAGTGATTTATGGACCTTGATTATATTCTCAATAGATTAGGTTTAATTTATGTTGATTATGACTGTATCGAGTGTGTATGTCCTCAAATTATGGTATTTGATACTCTCCAATGTGGAGTTGTTCTTATTTAGGTTGTACGTTGGAGTCGACTTAGTTTCTTCTTAAATTTTTGCTTTCTGTAGGTTTCTATGCATTCATATGTTTTTTTGTGCACATTTTAATTATTTTGTGCATTCATGCTTTATTTCTACACATATGTGATTTATTCTTGTACATATGTGACTAGCTCCACTTTTGTGCATTTGTTCCTATTGTATCTGAGAAATTGCCAGACTTGCACATATGTCCTCTCCCGCTCCCACGTATTTACAATAGTTTGATGCTCCCTTAGCTATATGTAAAAGTGAACTTCATATTTAGATTTCTTGTGTTTTTGGGATTATTTTTATGTATTTACTTTCCATTTTCTAATTTGATATGTCATGGTTTAGATCACTTTTCGATTTGGAATCAAAATGAACCTAGTATTGGACCACATTGAGGATGAAGTTTTCTCATTGATTGGTGATCGTGGATGATGGTTCAGTCCCATCCTATGATGTTTGTAGACATGGTCCAGGCTCTCACATGGTGATTTTGAATGTGAATTGTTTGTTATTGTTTGTATTGGTCTTTTCATAAAACCCTTGGAAGTACAATTGAGTCTTTCACTTGTGTACAATTGTGTGATGATTGTGGCATGCTTCTATTTGTGTTTATGCTTTTACATTATGATGATGCACTTATGTTCACAATGTTTTTTACTTGTTATATTTTTTTTTTCATTTAGTGCATATTTCACACTATGTTTTGAGGGTTCCTTTGCAGGGCATTACAAGTTCACCCAAGAGATCATCCAAATATTTGACCAAAAACATACCAAGTGGTACTTTAGAGATCTCGCATTACTAAAGAAATAAGGAATTGTGGAAGATTATGCCACTCCATTTTAAAATCTTTCCATAATGGTACCTAAAGTACCACAAAGAAGACTAACCTACTTATTTGTCCAAGGACTGAAGTATTCCATCTATGACTTAATGAGTGCCTTTAACCCTTCATCACTTAAGGACACAATTCAAAAAACAATAAATGTGGATCACCCCACAAGAGACAAATATCCTACTATAAGTAAGTCTTCCAATGTCCATACCAAGTCATTCCATTTCCCAATGCAATTTTTTGGAAAATATGTTGCGTTGGTTGTAATCCTCTTCAAGCAAGGTATGCTCGCCAATTGTCAGATGTGTAAAGTTAGATTTCTATTACTTTCATTTCTAAATTTGGGGTGGGATAAATGTTCAATTTTCATAAACTTGAAATTTTGTCATAACTAAAACACTTTGTAAAATATGTTTCATTTGAACTTGTATTTATTAGAGAATAAGGAATTGGTAATTCGACAAGAAAGTCAATGCACAAGGTTTATCAGCTCTAGAGGTTCTGTGAATGTTGTAAATTTGGATTTCAATTAGTCCCCTTTAACAACGGTCGACTTGGTTTGTTAATCTAAGTTATTTTTACAATAAAATGACACTAGATTGACTATTTCTTATTTGTGGAGTAGAGGTTTGCCAAGAGTCCAACACATTAAGATGATGTTGTGTCACAGACAAGCGATACATACTGGTTTTTTGGGTCATTATGTACAGTCTTATAGCGGTATTCTATACGTCATATGTACATAATTATAGTGGTATTCTATATGACTTACATATAGATATCATTTATTCAGAAAACAAACTGCTATTCTTAAGGATTATATTTGTCCTTACCCCAAAGAGATAAATTAGAAGATTGAGTTGACAGGGATGACAAAAAGTTAACTTGCATAAAAGAAAACAAAATGGAGTGCTCCAACTTATATTTCAACCATTTACGGGATTAAATAGCAATTATTCTTATAATGAATCAATGATAAGTGCTTATCAACTTGGCAAAACTAAGTAGCCTCCTTACAAATTTAGATATCCCTTTGGAACTAATAGGTCCTAGATTTTCTTTATGCAGTGTTATCCAGCCTTGTAATTTTTAGGGTATTGCTTTTTGTACAATTCTGGGAATCTACTTATTATATTTCGTTTGAAGAATTCTATGCATTTGTCAGAGTTGCAGAGGTTGAAGCAAATATAAGCTTTATGCAAACTTCAATTTTGACAGCAGCAGTATGAAGGCATGTGATATTTGATTTTTCAAGCATGTTTAGATTGAGATTAGCTAGGTTACATTCAATTTTATGGTTGGATGCCAACAACTCCTAAAACACATTTATGAAGTGATGAAATCAAAACACTTTTTCACTTCTGTCTTCAATTAAATGCAGTGTAACACCGGTGCTTGGGTACGTTGGAACGTCGGGACACCGAGATGAGTTTGCGGGATGGGGGACAAAGGGCCTCAATTTCAGGATGGTGAGGGAACGGTGGGGGGATGGCAGTGGGGGATGAGAGGGCAGGGGGGGTGATGTATACTATACATATATAGAAATTGAAATGCTAGTTACGAAATGGTGTTTCAGTATAACATACCAAATTGAAATGCTTGAACATAGCAAAATTGCAACACGAATCAGAACCATTGAACATTCAACATAGTAACATTGTACATACCCAATAGTAACATTCAAAAATAAAAATTTAAATAGAAATTCAAGTACTCACCCCGTCGGTGGTGTGGTTGCAGAATGGTGGAGGTGGGGGTACTTGGGTACTCCAAGTACCCAGTGCGGGGACGTCTCAGGGACAGGTACATTAAGGTTTTTGGGGGGCTGCGAGTCCCCAGGTTTCATTGATTAAATGCCAATGTAGAGGCTTCCTTAGATTGTAAGATTTAGGTTGTGGATCTACCTAAAAACCATGGATAGGTGCCCCAAACTCTCTGAAACCAGAATTAACAGATTTTGCACATTCTTGTTGGAAATTAACTCAATACACTAGATGAAGTTGAAAGCTGCAATTGGGATTTAGTCTTTTAGACTTATTGTTTGTGGCAGACCTTTGGGAATCTATACCCTCATGATTATTCCAGATTTGGTTTCATACAGTGGTATGGGAAATTCTTAGACCATTGGCACTAGCCTGGCCTTTAGTTCCCAATAATCTTTGATTTTATATATTTCACAGTTTGAAATCATTGTTGAACTAAAGTCAGGACTCGATGCAAGTGAATTTCAGCTGATTATTTAGAAGTAATAGGCTAAAGAGAAGATCCTGACTGTATAGAGACTAGCTATTGCATCTATTAATGCAATGAGAGCACCAATAGGTTATGAACTTTCCATATCAATGATCTTAGAAACAGGCTGGCAAAGTCTTGCAACCTAGAAAATGGAAACAGCAAAACATATTAATCACTAATTACAGACACAATAACATAATGCTGACTTTTGAGACACACTAGAGAAATCCTGCATAGATCTTATCCACTTGCTGGGATATTAGGATTGTTAATGTGAACACTGTGTGTTTTGTGATGATCATCATTAATAGCCTTGGAGCAATGATTGAATTGAGCATTTTCCTTCAGAACATGAAGAGACATATCATTCATATCCATTCATTTTAGACATGTTACTGCTGATAATTGATGTTGGAATTAGTGAACATAGTTGCAATAAAAAAATTTGTTTCTTATAACTTCCATTTTCTAAAGACCCCTTCTCTTCTCTCATTTGTACTTAAGTTGCTGAATAAGTTTGTCTATCATTTCATGCTTTACATCTTAATATTTTTATGGTAGAACTGGGAAGACTAGATGACATAGAGTGTTCGGTCCAAATCTGAGCTTCTTGGCCAAGATGTCAGCATGGCACGTTGTAGTCCCGTATGGACCGTGACTTAAAATTCTCAGAATGTGGAGAAAACCCAAGTCTGTGCTTTGGAAAACCTGCAAAACCCAAAATTCAGGAAGTCAATAAAAGATATTAACTTTTAAGTGACTGATATGAATAAAAGGAAATGAACAAAACATAAGCAAATCATCGTGCATCTAAATGCTTCTGATAAACTTGCATACACACACGAGAGGAAAAATGTTTGGGGTGGTTTGGAGACTTGCTTTAGTCAAGTCCCTATTTTGGTGTTTCCACCTTCAAAACATTTAGATAGATGGATAGATCAAAAGACAACTGAATGATAATGTAATAGAAAATTGAAACAAATCCTGGTTGATGGAGGAAAACCCCTATTACATGAGATAAAATAATAGACAAGGGATGAGATAAATCCCAAGATGCTCACAGATGCAAAATAAATAAAGATATATTACCAGATAGGCTTGGGAGAGCCAAGAGAGATACATATATTTTTGTAAAAGAGCATTGTAGCAAATTAGAGATCACTATAGTAAAATGATATAGCAAGACAATGCAAATATTGTGAGCAAGAGAGAACCATGAAGAAGTTAGAGAGCTTTTCCAAGCGAGAGAGAGAGGCCCCTTGAATGAAGCAAGAGGATAAATTTTAAAGGGAAAAAATAGGCCTCCAGGTTGTTGTATAAGATTTTGGGCTGTTTTCACTGACAAAGATGAGTGACAAGTGGAAAGCATGCACATAACCTACATTTGAACATTGGGATGTTGGTGGATGAATGCAGAGCACATGGATGTCCGGGCGACACGCTCGTATCCAGATGAATCATGCTAAAAAATGACAGGAGGCAAAAACAACATGTGGTTCATGCAAAGATGATGCTAAAAGATAGCTTCTAACAAGAACTTTGAGCATCTTGAGGGAAAAGGTTGATGCAAGGGCTCAAATGGACCTACACAAATGCTAGGGGAATGGACACTAAAGTGGTTACAAAAGTGTGGCCTAATTGCAAAATGGGGTATGCAATTTTCGACTCTACACTGCCTTTCATTGACACATATAAGAGGATTTTGTTTCATCACAAGGACATCTGATTGGTGCCCCTACTTTCTTTTTTGGCTAATATAGTACACTTTCTTTTTTGAAATTTTTAGAAAGACAAGCTGAAGCAGTTTATATCAAACCCAAATGAAAAAGCAATAAATTGCAACAAAAAAAATAGCACTTGGCATGAGAGGTTGAGAAACCTTTGCCAACAATGTGTTGAACACTTCATGTGAAGCTATGCCCATCTTGGACAAATCAATCTTTCCATATCCCATTCTCCTGCTAATCACAAATCTCTGCAATTAATTGTTGAGAGAATTATGAACAGATCCAAACAACAAAAAGACAAGTATATTTAAACATAAGAAGTTGCAAAGAGCATTAGGTAGCTTTCAAGTTTTGAATTTATTTGCAACAACTTTGGCGTCCTAACATTAATTTTCAAGGAGATGCATGAGTTAACAGATATAGTATTAGAGTGGGCAGATATATTGGATCTACTCAATGTGAAAGATTAATGTGTACTTTCACTTATTCAATACAGTGAGTAACAACCAATACATCCACTTATTTGGAGGAAAATATACAAAACAACTCTTCCACTTATTCAGTAGGGTAAGTATCAACAATAAATAAAGATCAATCCCACTGGTAGTGCTACCATTCACTGTTACAATATAAAATACATAGGAATGAAGGCTCTTTGGCATTATAACCATCCAAAAATATTACAAGATTATTCCATATGCAAAAAAAACACTATGTGAGAAGAAATACTGGAAATACTGCTGTTATGAAGTGTTGATAATTAAAGAGTTGTTGTAACACTCCAAATTGGTGCCTAAGATCATGAACAAACCCACCCAACCCAACTTGAAACAACAAAAAAATGCCTTGATGGGTGATGAATATTATTCTGATTCAGGTATGAAAATGCTTTTGAAACACGCTACAAAGGTCTAACAAGACAATCACTCAGAAAACACCACAACCCCATGCCCAACACGTCATAAATCTATCACACTCTAATTCAACACCTTATAGCACATCCAAACTTCAACTCCATACACTTAAAGATGATTATATTAGGCTGACAATAATTTTTAGATCGTTTGCAAGTCAGATAACACCTTATTGTTGTTGTAATAACAAGATTGAACACTGGTGAAGATCGCAGAAACACTGAAAGGGAGATATGTAACATACCCACTTGCAAAGTACAAAAAGGCACTTCAAATATCCTTTAAAAAGTACCCAGTTGCCCTCATATCCCAAAGCCAATTTCTCCAACTTTGCATGTATCTTTTGTGTTTGTGGATGTGCTTGTCTCCTACACAAAAAACATGTACCATTTCATGGTCTTCAATCCAATGCATCCATGAATCTTTTTAATTCATCTATCCTTCATAAATCTCCTTACCATTTAATACAAGAAAACAAAAGAAAAAAAACCTTACCATTTGAACCTCATCCCACTTGCCATTCCTACATTAATGTTTGAGAGAAAAACTTAAGTGGTGGTATTTTTAGGATCCAAATAAAAAAGTAATGTTTTAAAATAATTCTAAAGCCTATATTTATTCAGTAAAACATGGGGACGTGCACCCCCCTAAAAACCCCAGAGTATCGGATTAGGGGATGTCCCCGGGATGGGAACGCCATGCACCCGAGCACCCCCACTAGCAACTGAGAGCCACCGCAACTCAGCCGCACCCATCCCCGCACTGGTCAGGTGCTCAAGGTCTTGGGTGCGGGGGTGCGGTGCTTAGGTGTTGCCCAGCCATCCCTCGACCGCACCTAGGATGCGATGGGGTGCGACCAATTGCGACAGCCCCAAAAATGGTTTTTAAAAAGTTTTTTAAATTTTTTTATTTATTATTGCTTCGTTAGAAACCCTAAAAGGGTGTGGATCCCATATAGAGCCCTCTAAGCCTTCATAAGGCCCATATGTTTCATTTGGCATTCACATTGAATATCCACATTTTTGCAACAGTTGAGAGGAAAGTGAGAAAAAGAGTTTGAATGAGCTTGGAGACTAATTTCGCAAGTGATTGCAAGATCAAAAGGAGCAAGAGGAGCAAGAAGATTCCATTTTGAAAGTGATTCATCAAGCACAAGGTAGGGTTTTTATTATTTTATTTGTTTTATTTTCATTTTTTCATTTTGAATGCATTGTTTGAGTTTTATTGTTTTAGATTCTTGTTAATAAGCTGAATATGTTGAATGTGATTCAACTTTGATTCTTTAAATGTATTGTGTCAAAGCATTATGTTAAAAAATTTATTTTTTTTGTTATTAAGTTAGGTTGAAACTTTGATGCAAGAGCATCCTGGGTGTAAGAGCAATCTTGCATCACCCAAAAATATTTATGTTTTTGTATTCAATAAGGGTTATCTTATGCAGAGCTTCTATTTATGGAAACTTGCTATTTTTAGTAATTTGGTCATCCAATCTCGAAATGTTATGATTTCTTCCCTGGAGGTTCATTTTGGTCATATCGGCATGCTAGTAAAGTTTCATTGATAGATCAAGTCTACCTTTGTAGATATTGAAGATTTTCGGTATTGGCAATAGGGTACAAAAACTTTGAACTTAGTTTTGAAGGCTTTAGAGGCCTCGGATGAGGTCGAAAATTTGGGTGACAGGCGCTTGCGTGAGTCAAGCCTATAGTGTGCTTCATGGCCTTTTTGGAATGGGGTTATAATAGTCAATCAGGTCAACTGGCAATGACTTATGGTCTTCAAAAGTTAGGTCACCTGAAATGGCGGAAAATGATTTTCCTTCAAAATTTATGTTTGGGTTTCAAAAGTTATTTTGAGCCGACTTTGATGTAATAAATTATAAAATAAAATAATTCTAAGTTTAGTCATCCTTGTTGGCTAAAATTCTAGAACCTTCCCAGGCGGTGGAAAATTGCCTATATAAGGAAGGTTGTAGTGTTGTCTTAGGCAATTCAGGATAGTTTTGGAGTAGATCTGGGTATTGATTTGAGGCTTTGTCCTACAGAATATTGTAAGGGAATGCCCATGTGGCTTTGCATATTGTAATTCTGAAAGTTTTTAATTCCACATTTGTGGAGATAATAAGAAGCCCATTTTTTGTTCTTGCATATGGTTGTTATTTCTTTGTTTCTGTTATGTGTTTGTGGTATTAAGAGGAGCACCCTTCATCAAGTGGTCTCAGAGCAGAAGTTCCTGAGTGTGTAAACAGATCACCGATTGTGAGACAGTTTGCACCAGGACCGTGGGTTAGGGTTTTTGTGTAAACAGATCATCGACTGTGAGGAGTTTGCACCAAGACCGTGGTTAGGGTTTCTGTGTAAACAGATCGTCGACTGTGAGGTAGTTTGCACCAAGACTGTGGTTAGGGTTTCAGTGAGAAGTGTGAAAATACCTCCACAAAAGGAACATGGTGGAAGAGCTGGTGTTGTAACACCTGAGGTTAGGGAACTATAGAGACAAGTGCGAGCATTGCAAGAGGAGATTCGCATAGGAATGAATCTTAATGTTAGAGAGGAAGCAAGGATGAAGCCGAAGAAGAAGATCAAGAAAGAGAAGTCAAAATTGTGAACCAGGAGGAATAAAAAAAATTTCAAACCATTTCCAAGATCGGAAAAAAACCTAAGATTAAGGTTCCTACATTTTCAGGAAATCTTAACCCAGAAGAATTGATCGACTGGATCAATAAATGTGAAGAATATTTTGAATATGAAGATATCGAGGATCCTAATACGGTCAAATTTGCGAAGGCCAGACTGAAAGGTCATGCGAAGATTTGGTGGCAAGAGATTCAATTGGAGTGAAATCAAAGAGGAAACAATAAAATCACAAAATGGGAGCGGATGGTGGATAAATTGAAATGACAGTTCATCCTTGTTGATTATGAGCTTAACCTACTGAAGAAAATACAAAGTTTGAAGCAAACAGGAAGATCTGTTTAGGAGTATACAGAGGAGTTCTATCGAATCCTCATCAAAATAGGCCATGCAAAAGCTGATAAGGAGAAAGTTTCCCGTTACCTTAATGGGTTGAGGCCAAGCATTCAAGAGGAGCTGAAGCTGGTTCAAATGAACAGTATTGAAGAGGCATACTAGTTTGCCCTAAAAGTGGAGGAAAAGTTGAACAAGAAGTTCGAGAGCAGACAAAGTGGAAGAGGTCGTGATGGAAGATCTGGTGGATGGTCATATGGAGATTGAAATGAAGATCTGAAAACACGGGATGAGGCCAATAACAGTCAGAATCATAGAGGAGATAATTTTAATCATTTCCATGATCAGAATAATAGAGATCGGAGAGGAAGAGGAAGAGGACAAGGATCTGGAAGAGGAGGCTTTCGTAGAACATTTTTTCACTGTGGAGAAGAAGGTCATAGGGCATTTGAATGTCCTCAACGCCAAGGAAGGATAGATAGGAGGAATGCAGGCCAGGCCAGAGTTGCACATGTAGATGAAGATGCCAGATCATCATATTTTGAAGATGCGAAAAGAGGAGAAACACTGATTAATGGAAGAGTCCTGCTGAGTGGTGAGAATGAACCTGAACAAAGGAGGAGCTTGTTTCGCACCAGGTGCAATTGTGAGGATAAGTGTTGTGATGTGATTATTGGTAGTGGCAATACTGATAATTTGGTGTCAAAAGAGATGGTGACAAAGTTGAAGCTCAAGAGGTAGAAACATCCACATACATATTGGGTTGCCTGGGTGCAGGATGACCACAAGGTCATGGTCAATGAACAGTGCATAGTAAAGTTCAAGATCGGTGGGTACCAAGATGAGTTACTATGTGATATCATACCTATGGATGCATGTCGCATGTTGTTGGGTAGGCCGTGGCAGTTTGACAGGTGTGTTGTACATGATGGTCATGCGAATACCTATTCCCTGACAAAGGATGGAGTGTGACATAAGCTAAAGCCATTGAAGGAAACAAAAGAAAAGGTATGTGGTAATGCAAAAATAACTTTTGTTGATAAAGGAAAATTCCTAGATGGTATGAGGCATGAGCATGTGTGTTTTACCTTAATTCCAAAGGCTAGAAAAGAGGAAGTAGAGGATGTACCTGTAGAAGTTGCAGAATTATTGAATGAGTTTCAAGATATTGTATATGTGCCTGATGGATTACCACCAATAAGAAAGATCAATCATCAGACAGACTTGATTCCAGGAGCCAATTTGCCAAATAAGGCAACACACAGAATGACACTAGTAGAAAGTGAAGATTTGAAGACAGATTTGAAGTTTAGTTCATCACATCATCCACAAATTGTATATGGAAGTAGTCCCAGAAATGCATCTGAGTTGAGAAAGATAGATAAAGGAGAAATAAGTAGTGTTGAAGCTGAAGATTTTGCAGAACATTTGAAGAACATTCATGAGGAGGTGAGGAAGCACATTACCAAGATGAATGCATAGTATAAGGCTAAGACAGATGAGAAAAGGAGGCATAAGGAATTTCAAGTTGGAGATGAAGTCATGGTTCATTTGCGGAAGGAGTGATTCTTAGTTGGTACATATAACAAGCTGAAAATGAAGAAGTTTGGGCCATGTAAGATACTAAAGAAGCATGATTCAAGAAATGCATATGAGGTCATATAATGTCCCCATTTTTAATAAATTAGTTCTTATTAATTATTGGTCCTAGAATTTAAATAATATTATAAATGGACTTTTAATTAATAAAAGGGGGCACATTTTTATTATTATTGTTCGTAGGTGTTTGCCGTGTCGGCATTCTTTTATAAGCCTCTGAGAGTTTCTCCGAAGGGGTATTTATGACCGGCATGTAGGAATTGTTTATGTTGAGATTTATATTTGATTTGTATTTGTGAATTCCTATTGGGATTTTGCTTTTCGTCATTTCAGAGGTGAAAGACCCTCCCTATTTGGTTTGTTGCAGTTTCAGTGGGATTCAACCCTCACCCTACTTTGCTTGTTTCTACTTGTATCAGATCTAGCAAATCCAAAGTTCCGTCAATAAATTTAATAAGTTCTTTCTGGTAAAAATATATGGCTTACGAGTTGTTATGTGCCTTCGGAAGTCATATTCTATCTTTGGCAAAGAAGCAAAGACATCATAGAAACATCTAAGAGATACCACAAAACACACCCTTCGGCATCCTCCACTTGCCACCTCCGTACGGCTCCTCTCAATTACTGTACGACCAAACCAGCTCTCGTACGGTCCTCCCTAGCTACCGTATGGCTAGACCATCACCATACGGCCTTAGCCATGTTCCTCCATACGACCTGAAACTTCACCGTATGGCCCAGCCTACTCCACCATACGGCACTCCCAGACCTGTACGGTCATCTCAGTCTCCACCGTGCGGCCAACTTCTAAACACCATACGGTCTCTCTACCTCTAGACGACCTTCCTGCCTCTAGTCTACCTGCTTGCCTCTGGTCTACCTATCTTCCTCTGGCCTGCTTGCCTCCAACCTGTTTACCTCCAGATGGCCTGCCTACCTTCGACTTGCATGTCTGCCTCTAGCCTGCCTGCCTGCCTCCGGCATGTCTACCTCCGGACAACCTGCCTACCTATCTGCCTTCGGCCTACTTGCCTCCGTCCTGTCTACCTCCAGATGGCCTGCCTACCTCCAGACTACCTACCTGCCTCCAACCTACCTACCTGCCTCCGGCCTACCTGTCTACCTCCAGCCTACCTGCTTCCAGCCTGTCTGCCTCCGGACAGCCTGCATCCAGCCTATCTGCCTCCAAACAGCCTGCCTGCCTCCGACCTGCTAGTCTACCTTCGACCTGCCTGCCTCTGACCTGTCTACCTCTGGACAGCTTGCCTACCTCTGTACGGCCTACCTATCTGCCCCCAGATGGTCTGCCTGCCTCTGGCCTTCCTACCTCCGATTTGTCTGCCTTCGGACGGCCTGCCTACCTCTGCCTTGCCTATCCGCCTTCGGCCTGCCTACCTCTGGCTTGCCTATCCGCCTTCGGCCTGCCTGCCTGGCTCCGTATGGCCTGCCTACCTGCCTCCATATGGCCTTCTGATTTAGTGTGCGGTCTATCCTCTGCACGGTCCATATTAGAAACAACAGACAAAGGCATGTTTCTAGTTGAGTTATGGTTGGGAACATTACAGTGGTATCAGAGCTAGTGATCTTGCCAGCTTGTTGGGATGATTGAAAGATTTTGGGATTTGGATCACACTATGGCGCCTAGAGTGATGGACAGTGGTGGTTGAAGGCACTACAAAGGATTAGCAAAGAGTTTAGCGAGGGTATTGATCTTTCATTAGATATATTGGAAGTATGTTTGTGTAAGGTTGACCAATCACCTTCAAGATTTATACAGAGGATCCTTTCTCCAATTAAGGATGCTTTAAGTCAACCCAGGCTTTTGAGACACCATGACAAGGAAATGAAGTTGGCAGCTGTAGCATGTCTTAGTGAGATTTTGAGAATCTGGGCTCCTAGAGAACTGTATGATGACAACACCATAATAGAGATATTGCATTTGATCGTTGACAGCTTTCAAAGTCTTGATGACTTCAGTGATGACCCTTTTGGTAAGAGAGCTACAATATTAGAGAATTGTGCAAATGTCAAAGTAACCTCCTCTTAGATCTAGAGTTGCAAGACTTGATCCATGATATGTTTCATCACTTATTGGTCACAATCAAGGAATGTCATGATAGTAAGGTTTCGGTTGCTATGGAGAGCCTTATGATTTCATGCATTGAAGAGATGGATGAAATATCCCAACCTATCATATTTATGTTGCGGGTTGTTTGTAATCTTGAATGTGTTCCGTCTATGGCAGCATGTAGATTGGTCAGTAATGTATTCAAATATTGTGAAGAAAAAATAATATCTCATTTGCACAAGAGGGAGAAAGTTGATGACGGTGATAAAGGTAAAGTTTTACACGAGGCCCTATCTACCGTCGAGGTTGAATCCATAGCCGAGGTTCTATCCGCAATCGAGGTCACCGCCAAGACTGTGTCTGTCGTCGAGGCTATGTCCGTTGCTGAGGTTGTGTCCGTCGCCAAGGCTCTGTGTATCTCAGAGGCTCTGTCCGATGTCGAGACTGTGTCCATCTCCAAAGCTCTGTCTATCGTTGAGTCTGTGTTCATCACCGAGGTTGTGTCCATCGTCAATGTTGTGTCTGTCGCCAAGGCTATGTCTGTTGTCGAGGCTCCATCCGCTGACGAGGCCCTTTCTTCCACCGAGGCTTTGTCCGTCGCTGAGATTTCTTTCAAATCGAGATTCCCTTTGGGCCGAAATTGCCTTTTGGACATCTAACAAACTTACCTCCAAATAAAGATCGCCTTCAGAACATTACAGTGTTATCAACGTCAGCGTCCGTGTCTGTGCCCATACTAGAAGAGATTGTTGAACATGAGGGTGTGAAAAATTTCATGGGTTGGCGTTGTTGGGATCTTGGTGAAGGGCATGACAATATTTATAACAAAGTGACGCAGTTAAAGCTTGATGATGGTTTACTAGTCCCAACTAAATCCAGCTATGTGCATATGGTCCAAAAGCAGCACAGAGTTTTCAACAGATATTACTACCAACATCTGCACTTCACATGGGATTTGAGCGTGGATGAGTTTGATGTTTGGTTTCATTGGGATCCTGGTGACTCTGGGCATGGCAACAATTATATCAGAGTAGAGCAGCGAAAGCTTGATGGAGAGTTACTTTTCTTGCTTCCTTCCAAGCACATGGTCGTGTTGCGGCTTGAGGGTTCCAGTGGATATAGTTATCAGTGCCCATGCTTAGTTTGGAATCTTAGAGTAGTGATGATGGATTGCTTGAAGACAAGCAATCTTTGGGCAGCGAGGATTTGTAATGTCCTCATTTTTAATAAATTAGTTCTTATTAATTATTGGTCCCAGAATTTAAATAATATTATAAATGGACCTTTAATTAATAAAAGGGGCACATTTTTATTATTATTGTCCATTGGTGTTTTTCATTTCAGCATTCTTTTGTAAACCCTCAGGAGTTTCTCCAAAGGGGTATTTATGACTGGCACGTAGGAATTGTTTTTCATGTTGAGATTTATATTTGATTTGTATTTGCGAATTCCTATTGGGATTCTGCTTTTCACCATTTTGGAGGTGAAAGACCCTCCCTATTTGGCTCATTATAGTTTCAGCGGGATTCAACCCTCACCCTACTCTACTTATTTATGCTTGTATCAGATCTAGCAAATCTGAAGTTCCGTCAATAAATTCAATAAGTTCTTTCTGGTAAACATATATGGCTTACGAGTTGTTTTGTGCCTTCGGAAGTCATATTCTATCTTTTGAAAAGAAGCAAAGACGTCATAGAAACATCTGAGAGATACCATGAAACACACCCTTCGGCATCCTCCACTTGCCACCTTTGTACGGCTCCTCTCAGTCACTGTATGACCAAACTAGCTCCTGTACGGTCCTCCCCAGCTATCGTACGGCTAGACCATCACTATACGGCTTCAGTTCACATCACCGTATGACCTCATCCATGTTCCTCCATATGACATGAAACTTCACCATACAGCCTAGCCTGCTCCACCGTACGGCACTCCCAGACCCATACGGTCATCTCAGTCTCCACCATGCTGCCAACTTCCAAACATCGTACCGTCTGTCTGCCTCCGGACGACCTACCTGCCTCTGGTTTGCCTTCGGCCTGCTTGCCTCTGATTTGCCTGTCTGCCTCCGGCATGCCTGCCTCCGGCCTATTTGCCTCCGGAAGGCCTGCCTACCTCTGACCTACCTGTCTGTCTTCGGCTTGCCTGCCTCCGAACAACCTGCCTGCCTCCGATCTGCCTATCTCCCTTTGGCCTGCCTGCCTCCGGCCTACCTACCTGCCTCTGTACGGCCTACCTGCCTCCGGATATCCTGTCTGCCTCCGGCCTACCTGCATCTAGCCTGTCTACCTCTAGATGGCCTACCTGCCTCCGGCCTGCTAGTCTACCTCTGGCCTGCCTGCCTCCGACCTGTCTACCTCTGGATGACCTGCCTGCCTCCCGCTTGCATGTCTGCCTCCCGCCTGCTTGCCTCCGTATGACTTGCCTGTCTGCCTTTGGTGTGTCTACCTCTGGCCTATCTGCCCTCAGACGATCTGCCTACCTCTAGTTTGTCTGCCTTCGAACAGCCTACCTGCCTGCCTCCGTACGGCCTTCCGATTTAGTGTGCGGCCTGTCCTCCGCACGGTCCATATTAGAAACAGCAAACAAAGGCCTCTTTCTAGTTGAGTTGTGGTTGGGAACATTACAGATCAAGTTGCCTACTGAGCTGAATATTTCACCAGTATTTAATGTTTCAGATCTGACAGAGTATCACGAAGGAGATGAAGATGAGGTTACAGCAGCACAGTGGAGTATTTTAGCAACCAGTTCAGATATCAAGGAGATTGAAGACATACTGGATTGTCATGTTGGCAGAAGCACAAGAAACAAGACATATGAAGAGTATTTGGTCAAATGGAAAGGACGACCTATTGAAGATTCATCATGGCTAACAAAGGAGGAGGTTAACCATCTTGGTTTTCCTCTACACACCTGAGTTGTGACAAGGTCACTTCTCAAATTACCTCAGGTGTCTGATGCAGAAGCATCCTGGGTGTAAGAGCAATTTTGCATCACCCAAAAATATTTATGTTTTTGTATTCAATAAGGGCTATCTTGTGCAGAGCTTCTATTTATGGAAACTTGCTATTTTTAGTAAGTTGATCATCCAATCTCGGAATGTTTTGATTTCTTCCTTGGAGGTTCATTTGGTCATATCAGCCTGCCAATAAAGTTTTATTGATAGATCAAGTCTACCTTTGTAGATATTGAAAATTTTTGGTATTGGCAACAGGGTACAGAAACTTTGAACTCAATTTTGAAGGTTTTAGAGGCCCCAGATGAGGTCAAAAATTTGGGTGACAAGCACTTGAGCGAGTTAGGCCTGTAGAGCGCTTCGTGGCCTTTCCGGAATGGGGCCATACTAGTCAATCGGGTCAACTGGCAATGACTTATGGTCTTCGGAAGTTGGGTCATCTGAAATGGAGAAAAATAATTTTCCTTCAAAATTTCTGTTTGGGTTTCAAAAGTTATTTTGAGCCGACTTTGATGTAATAAATTGTAAAATAAAATAATTCTAAGTTTGTTCGGCCTTGTTGGCTAAAATTCTAGAACCTTCCCAGGCGGTAGAAAATTGCCTATATAAGGAAGGTTGTAGTGTTGTCTTAGGCAGTTCGGGACAGTTTTGGAGTAGAGCTGAGTATTGATTCGAGGGTTTTTCCTACAGAATATTGTAAGGGAATGCCCATGTGGCTTTGCATATTGTAATTATGAAAGTTTGTAATTCCACATTTGTGGAGATAATAAGAAGCTCATTTTTTGTTCTTGCATATGGTTGTTGTTTCTCTGTTTCTATTATGTGTTTGTGGTATTAAGGGGAGCACCCTTCATCAAACTTATTAGTTATAATGTTATAATTTATTTCAATTTCAATTTTTAAATTAGGTTGAAACTAGTTAATTTTAGTTTTCAAATTACTAATTAGGTTGTTATTTATCATTTTGTGAAATGCAATGTCTAAATGGCCTCTAGTCAAAGTGGAGAAGACATTGGATTGTATCAGGGAAGTGCTAGTATATCTGAGTATGAGCCTGAGCTTGATCATGAGGGAAGTGAGCATGGGGATGATCCAGAAGCCCAATCTCAAACTTCTTATATTGCACCAGGAGTACCTTCTATTGACTGCCCCTCAGAGACTTTGACACAGTTTGCTAGGGGTCATTTTGATCCAAAGTCCCCTCTAAAACAATTTGCAACCAGAATTTCACTCCCTACAACTACAAGTGGTGGCACACGAAAATGGAAATGTAATTTTTGTGGCACATAATGGTTTGGCAGCATTACTAGGGTCAATTCACACCTCTTTTGGACTGGATTTGGTGTGAGTTCATGCAAATTTCTGGCAGATGTTGAAAATGTGAAATGTAGAATCGAAATAAACAAATTGTGGGGAAATCCTGATGATAGTGCAGTTGCAGTGCCTAAATCTTTGGTTGGTAAGCAATAGGTTCAGGCTATTCAGCAGTTACAAGGGTAGTGAGATACTTCTACACATATCTTGCATCAAAGAGAAGGGACATTGTCAGATTCAGCTTCCATTCCTTTATCCATTCAGAGTTCAACAAGGGAGAGCAACAGGGGGAAATGGAAGGTAGGAAGTTCTACTACTAACCCCATTGCTGATTTATTTAACATGCATGTGAAGGATCAGTTAGACGATGCCATTAGTACATTCTTATTTGCCAATGGCATCCCATTGCAGGTTACTCGATCTCCTTATTATAGGGAGATGATGTCCTTGGTGGCGAAAGAGGGAGGGCCATCATATGTGCCACCAAGTGAGCAAAAATTGAGGATGACGATCTTGGATAGGCAGTATAACAAGATCAGGGTTTTGATGGAGCAGATGAAAGCATGCTGGATGGAGTCGGGTTGCAGCATTATTATGGATGGGTGGAAAAACATTAGACATCATCCACTCATCAACATCATGGTCACATGCACTGAGGGCCCATACTTTTTTAGGGAAATTGATTGTTTAAGGCATCATAAAGATGTTGATTTTTAGTTTCACGTCCTTAGGGATGCCATTGAGGAGATTGGGCCACAAAATGTGGTCCAAGTAGTGATAGATGCAGCACATGTGTGTGAAGCTGCAAGGAGGCTTGTTGAGACATCCTATAGACATATTTGGTGGATTTCATGTTGTGTGCATGCCATGAACAATGCACTCAAGGACATGGGAAAAATTGGCTGGATTAAACAAGTGGTTAATGATGCGAGAGAGGTGCAAATGTTTATCTACAATCACCATACTTCACATGCACTGTTCAGGAGCTTCACGAAGGAGTTCCTGAAACCAGTTGAGACTAGATATGCATTATATTACATTCTCTTGGAGAGAATGGTTGAGTTGCAAGAGCCACTGCAACTCATGGTTATGACACAAGAATGGAATCAGTGGGCTGAGTCCAAAACAGAGTAGGGGAAGAGGGTAAAGGAGAGGGTGAAGAGTGATCAGTTTTGGATTGATGCAAAATACATAGTCTCCATCATTACTCCAGTTTTCATGGTCATCAAATATGGTGATGAGGATGCACCTACCATTGGAGAGTTTTATGAGTGCATTGATTCCATGCTTGGCCAAATGAGGGTTGTTGTGCGTGAGAGAGACCCCACTCTAGCATTTTATACTGAGCACATTCAGTCTATCATTCACTGCAGGTGGGAGAAGCTGAACACTCCTTTGCACATGGTTGCCTATGCATTGAATCCTAAATGGTACATGTCTAGGCTTGGTAGAGTTACACCACTTCAGGATGATGAGCTAAAGGCCGGGTTATTTCGGTGCATTGGTAAGATGTTTGATGCTGAGACTGCTGGTCGGATTCATTCTGAGTGGATAGAATTTTCCACTCTTACAAGTAATTGTTAATTCAATATTTGACGTTCGTTATTAATATTTGATTTTACAATTTTACTATCTTAGTATCTAGAGTTTGGTAACTTTAGTTTTACTATTGGCCCATTGGGTATGTATTATGTTTACGAGTCATGACTCGTGATATTATGTTACAACTTATTATGTTTGAGGATACTCGGATTTGGCAAAGATGGACATTAGAACTATCGCACAGAAGCATCTGATGTTGTGGTGGAAATGTCATGGAGCACAAAGAGCAAAGATTAGCACACTAGCCATTCAATTGCTTTCTTAGGTTTGTAGTTCCTCATCCTTAGAACCTATTCAAGTTTTTAAATTTTAATTTTTTTATAAACTTAAAGAGTTTTTAATTTTACTTTTACTTTTCTAATTTTATACATTTGTTTTCTATCTCAGGTTTCTAGTTCCTCAGCTGCAGAGAGGAACTGGTCTACTTACAGCTTCATCCACTCTATTAAGAGGAACAGACTTACCTCTAAGAGAGCGGAGAAGCTAATTGTTGTACACAGTGCCTTGCGTATCGTAGATAGCAAGACACGCGGGTACAAAGAGAGCCCAGCAGTACAATGGGATGTAGAGCCGGAGGATCCAACACAAATCGATGAGGATGAGATTGCAGCAGAAGCCGAGGTAGGGCTAGTTGGTGTTCCTTTGGCAAACCTTGACCATGAGGACTCCAAGTCCAGTAGTTCTAGTAATGAGGACTTTGGCTTGGGGGATGATTAGAGGCCTCTCATTCTTACATTTTGACATGATTTCATATTGACATTTTGATTTTGTACTCATTTCGATATTGATGATTGATCATGATTCATTATATCATATCATGCTACTCTACTCATTGTAATCATGATCATCTTTATGATACGACATATTGCTATTTCTATTTCATATTTGAACAATGAATTTTGAATCTTTGTCATTTGATAGTAGAAACATGATAGTTGTATGTTTAATAGTTTATAACTTTAAACTTTGAAGTTTATATTACTATGTTTAAATGATTATGTTACTATGTTGAATGTTCAAAAGTTCTAGTTCATGTATTTGATATTTCAATTTGGTATATAAATTAGTAGTTCAATTTGGTATGTTAAATTGAAACATCTTTTCATAATTAACATTTCAAGTTATATATGTATAGTATGCAGTCCCCGCACCATCCTGAAATTGAGGCCATTTTTTTCCCGCACCCAAAACTCATCCCGACGTACCCCCATGCCGGTGTTTCACTGTATTTATTTGTGATTTACAGCACCAAGAAAACACATCAACACAACCACCACAGGTTTAGCTGGCATCTTAATGATAAATTTTACTGTTTACTCAAAATAGCCAGCATGGCCAAGAAGGTGAAACACACACATACAAGTCCAGTTTATGCATATCCTCCAATCGTTGCATTCCATGAAACATCTCTTTGAGGCATTTTGTCAAACAGTTCACGTGCCTTGTAATATGCTACCACATTTTGGATGCATTCCCAACAATAATATCTTAAGAAAATCCCCCTTCCACAATGGTAAACAGGACTTGAGAGAGCGTTGGACTGGCTCTTAAATGCAAATTTGATGCTCTTGATTAGCATTTAGTTAATCACAGCAGCTGCAAGGTGGTTTTTTCCACCATAACAGACTTGTAATACATAAATCCTACATTTTGAAATTACTTGACCAGTGGAACACTTAGGTTCCTAAGTCAAGTCATTCAAGACTTGTCAAGAGCACGATTGTTCTACAGAATGACACTAGTATGTGTAGAATCTTATCTATTCCCAGGTGTTTTGTGTACATGCATTTTGAATGTTATGCACATGTCCTTACATTTGTGTTTGGTGACACATAATTACTAACAAACATCACCTTTTAAGTGAGCACAGGTCAGTACATAGGGGTTGAAAGGTGATGCTTCAACTCCAAGTGCAAACTTCAAAGTTAACCAACACCTTGTCTAATATCATATAAACTGAAAGTCTGAACTGTGTTGGAAAAGTACTGACCATGAAGACAAGTACTTACTTGAAAGATAAATAAACCCTGAGTTCCACTGAAACTGAATTAAAGAAGCTCCAAATAGCATGTGACACATACAAGATGAAAATAGTTCCAAACATAAATAATTAGCAGTGAGACTCGAAATCCAGGAAGCTGTTTAATGGCAATGGTGTTCACTTGTAAGAGAGCAACTTGGATTCAAATCTTCCTTGCCACAATAAAGTGGCACATAACTGCAGTGGATGTTTGGCAAGGTTCTTGTGTAAACATGCTGGGCAATTCCAGCATAACCCATGTTGACAAATCTCAAAAATGCAGTATAAGCTTACCACACACCACATTAAGGTGGTTAATATCCCGACCCAAGATTACCAAAACAAAAGAAGTTAACAAGTAGTTAGACTGCATGGTCTTATAACAGTTTGCATAACTTGGAACAACATATAGCGAATTAGAAGAGAACGTTGTCAGGTGTAGACAGAAATGTGACTAAGATCATGCTTTTTGTTATCAAGACAGACATTTGGCCACTTGAGCAATGTTAATGTACTTAGAATTGTACATGGCCAAGCCAAATAGATAAGCTTTGGGCTACAAAGATGATCCCAATAAGACATTTTGTGTCTTAGCCCCTTTGAATTTGGTAGAGTTTTCGAATTAGAGTACTTTTGTTCATAACACATTTGTATGGTACTATGGAGTTTTCGAATTAGAGTACTTTTTGTTCAAAACATATTTGTATGGGGTCTAGATATGCTCTTCAGTTTTGTTAATACCTATTTTAATAGTCACTTGTGGACATAAAAGATATTTTCTTGAATCTTTATTTCTCTAATCTCTTTATTGCACCCATCATAATTTATAACATATATGATATGTACAAGCGAGTAATAGAGATTTTGGCAGGGCATGTTTGAAATATGAAACCAAGGAAGCCCAATTCTTGTCTGTCCATTATAGAATCCACTCCAATATAGTTTAGCAGCATGGCTATTGGACATACTTCCTACTGCAGAAATTGATTCTAAAAGGGTTTTGGTTGAAAGACCAGAACACCAGATGTTCCAAAACAGAATTGTGGGTGCCATTTCATGTCTGATGTGACAAAGCTAGAACTCAATCTCAGCCTTGCTAAAACAAAAGAATGCAGCAAGCCTTCAATACCAAGAACAAAAGACAATAAAGAAACACAACGAACTAAAAAAACATGAACTCGAAGTGACAAACAAACAGAAACCCACTTCATCAGTCCAACTAGAAAATAAATTGGAATTTCTTTTCCATCTTCCGGTTTTTGAAAGTTCCACTAAGGACTATGGAATATCCGTCAGAAAAAAACTGTTTGTGTTTCATCGCCAGCCTGTACATGGTTAGATTCCTCAAAGGATTTGCATACTCAAAACGGCTGCACCTGGGAAAAATTCTATGGTGGTAAACCTGTGAACCTTGTAAGTGAATATAAGTAGGAAATCCATTCATAGGATAGATAACTAAAGGGTATCCTTCATGTGGTTCTGCCAGTACCCCATACAGTTCTTTGATGCATCTTGTCAAATAATTCACTGGCCTTGCCTTTCTTTCCACACTTTGAATATATGTCTAGCAGGGCAGTTGCAATGTATGACAAAATTCCTTTGTCCTTTATTCTATGATGGATATTAATACCTTGTTCCAAAGCTCCCAGTTTTGCACGGCAGGGAGGATGAGAGAAAAGGTTGTCGAATTCAGCTGTACACATTATAATTGCATTTGCTTGGGTTTTTAGAGCCTTTTCAAGAAATCCACTTGATCATATCTTACATTCAATGCCGCCCATGAGACCACATTTCTCTGAGGCATTTTGTCAAACATTTCACATGCTTTGTCTTTGCTTCACATTTTGTATACATGTATGGCAGGGCAATTCCAACTGCAACATCTGACAAAATTCCTCTATCTTTTATGGTTTGATGGATATCCATATCCTGTTCTAGAAATTGAATATACGCTGTAAGCAGAACAAAACCAAACCGATTCAATTGTCTTTTCACTTGAAAACTGAAAAGTCATCATACAAATGAAACAACCATAAAGAAGAAATTCTTATTTACAATCAAAATTGTAAAAAGTAAACCAAATATACACCATTTATAGTCATTCTTGAAATCATTGCAACTCATGAAACCCTAATATTTATACCAAAAAAATAAAGAAAATCTCAAGACCTGAAGCTACTCAAACTCAAGGAGTGGGCCTGCCAAGTGGAGAGGGGTCATTTGCATAGCGTTAGCATCCCATCGCTTGTTGATCACCATAAAAAGGTGTGTCAGAAGCCTGATTTGCTGCACCAGGACACAAGCGAGTGGTCTGCATAATACACTCTGCCTACATATAACTCCTAATTTCATAATTAAAAGCAACGAGATTAGCCTAGATTAGGGGACTCACAACAACAGGTACTTGTCAGGGAGCGTAATGGAGAAAATTCAGAGGGGATCATAAGGAGCAGTGGTTGTGGGAGTTTCCTCTTCTAAGAATTCCTAAAAGGGATCACGTAAACAAGAGAAGGGATCAAATTCATCAATAAATATATCTACTGATATTACATTTACTACAAAGATAACAATATGATCGATGACAATTGGAAAGATTTTTGTGACCACTAGTAAATCTGAAAATTGGTTTTATGACTTGAGACAAGTTTTGCCTCAAATAGACTATTGGATAAAAACATAAAATCTCTCTCTAGAATAAATAGACTAAACTAATTTTTTTAAAACATCATAAAGAAAAAAATCACATTCTTCGTGATATTGCTATCAGGATTCAACTGTATAGTTTTTGAGTCAAACTCATTGACCCATGATTCATGAGTAGTGGTTCACACGAACCCATCTCTCATGAGAATAAATGGAACACTTAGCACTCATTGGATCTAGGTGATGCTCACAGAGGTGAAGCACCGGGACTTCCCGAGAGGTCACCCATCCCAGTACTACTCCAGCTCGAGTGCACTTAACTACGAAGTTTCCTCCATGGTTAAACCCACTCTGCTTGCATCCTCATTTGCAAAACCTTCACCAAGTGTTGTGCCTTATGAACCATTCATTAGAAAGCCCCTTAAGCTCATCAATTGATAAGTAGGAGATATTTTCCACAGCAAGTCAAATTGTGATATTGCTATCAGGATTCAACTGTGTATTTTTTGAGTCAAACTCATTGACCCATGATTCATGAGTAGCGGTTCACACGAACCCATCTCTCATGAGAATAAATGGAACACTTAGCACTCATTGGATCTAGGTGATGCTCACAGAGGTGAAGCACTAGGACTTCCCGGGAGGTCACCCATCCCAATACTACTCCAACTCAAGCGCGCTTAACTACGAAGTTTCCTCAATGGTTAAACCCACTATGCTTACATCCTCATTTGCAAAACCTTCACTAGTATTGACTCATAGTGTTTATTCGACTGAAGCTACAAAACATCAACACTCCCTCTTAGCTAGGGAGGATAAATCAATCCAATGTCAACACTTAAGACACTAGACAACATTAATCATATGATGTAAGAAATAAAGGCATCATCCTCAAGATGCAATCAATAGGAACATAGTCTCAATATGTGGATTGCCTAAATCGGCGATTCTATCCACAAGTTCTCAGGTGGATTGCCTCCATCAGCGATTCTATCCATGATTCTATCCACAAGCTCTTGAGTATTGGCCTATCAGAATGTCAACACATGACATTCACCAAATACTCTGAGTATTGGCCTATCAAAACATCAACATATGATATGAACACCAAGTACTCAATAAGGTATTGGCCTACAGAATATCAACACATGATATTCACCAAATACCTATCATATATCTATACAAACAACTCATAGACCGTCAATGACATCTAACACTTAGTTGTTGATTTACAAGATATATCTATGCAAACAATTTATAGACCATCAATTTAATGACATCTAACACTTAGTTGTTGCTTTACAAGATGTATCTATACAAGCAATTTATAGACCGTCAATTTAATGACATCTAACACTTAGTTGTTGCTTTACAAGATATATTTTTGCAAACAACTCATAGACCATCAACTTAATGACATCAAACACTTAGTTGTTGCATTAATTCATCATGATATGTTTCAACATTATAAATAATGTATATCATGATTTAAGTTATTGTAAGATCGTCACCTTCCAATAACTTATGCAAATACAAGTGATAATCATTTGGAAGTCATCACTTCCTCATGATTTACATAGGGGGCAGGCCCATTAAAAACATTATGATTCATTAGTATAACAATCAATTATATCAAGTTTACCTCATAAGTATTTTACCTTCAATAGTGAACTCCCTCTCAATCAATATGATCAAGATTGTCACAAGTTGACTGAAACATCTGCTCCCTCTAAAGCTCAAGTTTATCAAATTCTTGACCTCTTTTTAAATGTTAGACTCCCTTTGCATCTAGTCTCAATCATCAATTCATTTTTAAGCATCAAGTTCTTTCTCCCTTGAATGTAATTATCTTGTACTTATGTCTTGAAGGTATGTCAGAGAGAGGTTACAAATAGCTCACTAAACTATCTCAACCGAAAATACCAATGATAGAAGCATACAAGATTTTACTAACCAATAGTATAACATGAATTACAAAATAAAAAATTATGTGCATTAATAAAACATGAAATACTTATCTTTTACAAATTTCAAGTATTTCATTCTGTAATGTGAGCCCATATAGAAAATATCATGCAAATTCACAAAATGATGTCATCATTCTCAAACATTACTGTAATTCCTCACATGAACTATATTTAATATCCAATGGTTCTATACACTATCACAACCTTCAACCTTATTAGATCTCCCTTCAAGTGGTTAGGATTTTAAAGAAGGAACCTCGCTCTTTTTCAGATTTTTTTTTCATAGACCCGTACATAGTCAATCATAACTTTTGAACCTTTCATTTTCTCTTCAATCGCTCCAGTGAGATTCTTGTCAATTTATTTATCACCAACATATCTAAAATTTAGAAAAATCCAACGGTGCATTTGGGCGATATGGTCTTTTTACTGAGACTATATTTTTTGAGACAGTCACACATTCACCATCGACAAACTACTCTCTTACATTTGCAACTTGGCTCTGATACCATGTTAAAGTTTTAGGATTATTGCATATGTAATAGCACTATCTCATTGTGTGTTTTTTCCAAATGCAACAATCTCTTGCATTTATATTGAAAATGAGCCAAGAAGAGACATGTCCCTTCATGAGACATGTCTATTCATTAATATATAATTAATATAATGACAAGTATTATTATATACATATATATACATATATATAATATCTCTTGAGTATTATATATATATATATATATATATATATATATATATATATATATATATATATATATATATATATATCTTCACTAGTATTGACTCATAGTGTTTATTTGACTGAAGCTACAAAACATCAACAATCTTAAATACAAAGAAGTCGATAAATCCATTGCCATTCCTCTTAGTACTTTAAATAATGTCCCACACTTCTCCTAAAGGGCTCTACCATAAGCCATATAGTTTGGTACAACTCATCTAGTGTAATAGAATCATTCTTCTCTAGATCAAACATGTTGAATGCATTCATCAAGCCTTCACACACATCCCCTTTGTATTCAAGTATACGTATGGAATAATGACATCAAATTTGGACTCGCCACTTCTTGAAAGAATAAGTTGCTTTAAAAATCAAATCATTAATAGTAACCTCTACAATCAAACCCTAGTTTGAAACTTAGGGTTAGAATCCATGATGGTTATTTTAGAATTGAAGTTTAGGAGAACTCAATGTACTCTCTTATACATTTAAGGTTATTCAATTTATGGTAGAGAAATAAAAAACATAAAGCATATTATATTATCGATTAACTCCAAACTTGCATTCAACCCCCATAATAAAACCTAAGTATCCTTAACTTTAGCCAATCACACATTGAAATATAAAACTACCTTGTATACACAAAGATATATTTGTTTAGCATGAATGAAAAAGATCCAACTATTTGTTCCATTAATTAGATATATGTGGCTAAGGTCGCGTCTCTTCTTCCATTTTCTACTATTTCTTTCAATTTTATTGGACAAAGGAAATTTCTAAATCCCCTTATACATGTGCATTTATTAAAAAAGAATTTGTAAATTATATGAAAGTTGTTGATTTATTGAACAATATTAAATCTATGGTCTTGCATTTTTATTATAAATTCTCAACTATTAATTTTGGAATCCCCTTCTCATGGATGGAACACTTTTAGTGTACTAGAAAAACTCCATTATAGTGATTTAGGGAAAAATTGGAAGAGAGAAGTGCTTTTTACAAACCTATGAAAAGATAAGGCCATCATCAAGGTAATAATGATGCAATGGTACTCGGTTGCAACCTAGACCAATGGCCTAGTAACACTTTCACATGGGGTGTTTGTGTTTTGGTCGATGTTACTCGGTTGCAGCCTAGACCAACGGCCTCGGTCATTGAAGGAAGCTTAGTCACTGAAGGAACTCGGTAGTCTCTGGCACTCGATGAAAGTGTTACTCGGTTATGCCTGCGGTGCTCGGTCGACACTGGTGCTCGGCGATGCCTGGCGTGCTTAGTTAATTCATTGTTGCTTGGTAGTTCTGGCTTACCGACTAGAGTTCTGTTGGATTTATTGAGCCGACTTGGTGCATTTATTGTTGGTAGCTATTTTTATAGGCCGACGTATTGAATTAAATGTTTGTATACATTTGTAAGCCAGCTTGTATGGCATTTAATTATTTTGTTTGGGGAGTTAAGGGTTTCATCTAGCCGACTTGTGGCTGATGACTAGTATTTATAGGATGTTTGGGTCGATGTTTAGGGGGGATGGGAGAGATCATAGAAGACAGATGATCAAGAGATCATGGGATCATTAGGAGATCATAGAGGTTCATGACTTGGAAGACTTAGTGAGTCAGATCTAAGGTTCTGAAAGCTGAAGTTGGCGAAGTTGTGGAAAAGATCTTGCATGATCTTGCAGATCAGATTGTTATCTGATAATTGTTTGTAGCAAAGCTAGTGGTTTGCACACTTGGAGACAAGGAGATTGCTTGGAGGCTTGCGAGCTCAAGTTTAGATCTACCTTAGGGTTTCCATCAGCTTCTGATTGTCTTCAAAGTTGAACTAGCTGAGATTGTATTGGATCTGTTTGTGGATCTTGCAGAATTGTTTCTATTTGTAATTGGCCCTAATTCGGAAGGCCTTACAATTGGGCATGTTAATGTAAATTACTTGAAACAATTGTTGTGTTATCTGTTGTATTGATTATTTCGCTGCATAATTATGTTGGCTACAAGGTTTGGACTATCCTTAATTGGATCCACCATCCTTGACTACATCAGGCGGTATCAAAGCTGAAGGTTTTGTTCATGTTGGAGCTGATAGTTGATCTTGTGGAGTAAAGGTTAACCTAGCAAGGTTGATCTTGTGAAGTTGATCCTATTAGAGAAGAGATTGTGTGCAATCTAGATTGCAAATCCGAAGCACTGAACTTGTGAATCTTTCCCTAGTTGTTTGTTCAAGGTGGCAGGTTGAGATCTGACTTGTACACAACTTGGAGATTTTCATAACGTGGTCGGTGAGGGTTTGTTGCAGAGGGTTATTTTTGCATATCTTTAAGGATGCCTCCAAGAAGATTGGACCCTAGAGCTATTGCAAATCTTTGTGATGTTGTGGAATCAAAGATTTATGATCAAGTCAGATCAGATGTCAGATCTGAGATAGAATTGATGAAGAATGACATGGTCATCGAGATCATGAGAGTTGTTGTCGGTGTACCTCAGAATGTTGGTACTGAAGATGGCTATGAAGAAGCTGCTGAAGAATTTGAAACTGTTGGATCTAGTGGTGATGACTGGAGGAACAGATCTGGTGAAGACAAAACTACTCAGTTACATAGATCTAGAGCTCAGTTTAGTAGTAGTTACTGAATGGAAGTTTCTACTTTCTCTGGTACTTTGAAGCCCGACAATTTGATTGATTGGATTGGTGAACTTGAAGATTTCTTTGAGCTGGAAGAAATTGAAGATCCTCTTCGAGTGAGATTAGCACAGAAAAATTTGAAAGGACATGCTGCTCTTTGGTGGAAGGAACTATAAAGAGATAGAGAAGATGAAGGTGAAACAAAGATCAATCAGTGGAGGTTGATGGTGACTAAGTTGAAAGCTAAGTTCATACCTTCTAACTATGAGCTTGACTTGTTTAAGAAGTTGCAGAATCTGAAATAGAAGGATTTTTCTGTTGAATATTATACTGAGGAGTTCTACAAACTTACTATTCGGTCTGGACACCGAGAGCTTGGTAAGGAAAAGGTAGCTCAGTATGTGAATGGTTTGATATTCGGGATGAGCTTGGTATGCTAAAGATTGATTCTGTTGAAGATGCTTATCAGTATGCTCTGAAGGCAGAAGATAAGTTGAAGAGGAAACAACCTAGTAATCCCTGAGGGAAGGAAAAGATTGATCACTCGATGAAGGATAAGCTGACTAATGCAGAAGATGAATAAAAACTTGTGGAACCAAAGAAAAAGACAGGTGGAGTTATCTTTAAGGGTACTTGCTATAACCGTGGAGAGGAAGGTCACTGTTCTTTTTAGTGTATATAGAAGTTTGACCGATGAACTATTGTGATGAATGAGAACATTTAGAATGAACCTAAGTCAGAGAACCTGCTGCTTCGGTGAACATTGCTCGGTACAAAGGAGGGACCTTGTCAGAGGAGTAACTTGTTTAGAACCCGATGCAAGTCTGAAGGTAAACTCTATGATGTTATTGTTGATAGTGGTAGTACTAATAACCTTGTTGTTGAGGACCTGGTTCAGAAACTTGGTTTGAATAGAATGAAGCATCCTTGTCCTTATAGGCTTGGCTGATTATAAGATGTTCATGCTTTGGAAGTAAGAGAACAATGCTTCATTGATGTTCAGATTGGCCAGTACAAGGATCTTGTGTTATGTGACATTGTGAAGGTGAATAGTTGTGATATATTTCTCGGTAGACCTTGGCAATATGATTGCAGAGCTATTTATGACTATGTTTAAAATGTGTTTACTATTGAGAAGGATGACATGAAGTTTTCACTGATGCCTTTGATGGATACAACACTCGGTAGGAGAAGCCTGAGTATTGGTAGTTGAGTTAAGATTGTGGATCCAAAGAAAATGAATGATCAGTATGAAGAACCGACCTATGTGTTATCAAGGAAAGACTTGAAGAGACAGAGGAAGTTGAAGTGGAAGAATTTGCAAGCAGAAAAAGGTGGAGGATTTGTATGTGAAGAACCAGTTTAGGATTTATGTTTTGAATCCTAGAAGATGTTCTTCTCACATATGAACATCTTTTGGAACTTGGGGTGTCTAATGCAAGGGCATCCAAGGTTAAGGCAGGGGCATTCTTTGTCCTTGGTGAAACTGCATGGGGTGTTTGTGTTTTGACCGATGTTACTCAGTTGTAGCCTTGATCGATGACCTCGGTCATTGAAGGAAGCTCGGTCACTGAAGGAACTCGATAGTCTTTGGTGCTCAGTGAAAGTGTTACTCGGTTATGTCTATGGTTCTCAGTTGACACTGGTACTCGACGATGCCTGGCACGCTCGGTTAATTCATTGTTTCTCTGTAGTTCTGGCTTACCGACTGGAGTTCTATGTGATTTATTGAGCTAACTTGGTGCATTTATTGTTGGTAGCTATTATTATAGGTTGACACGCTGAATTAAATGTTTGTATACATTTGTAAGTTGACTTGTATGGCATTTAATTATTTTGTTTGGGGAGTTAAGGGTTTCATCCAGCCGACTTGTGGCTGATGACTAGTATTTATATGATGTTTGGGTAGACATTTAGGGGGTATGGGAGAGATCAGATAAGATAGATGATCAAGAGATTAGAGGATCATTAGGAGATCATAGAGGTTCATGACTTGGAAGACTTAGTGAGTCAGATCTGAGGTTCTGAAAGCTAAAGTTGGCGAAGTTGTGGAAAAGATCTTTCATGATCATGCAGATCAGATTGTTATCTGATAGTTGTTTGTAGCAGAGCTAGTGGTTTGCACACTTGGAGACAAGGAGATTGCTTGGAGGCTTGCAAGCTCAAGTTTAGATTTGCCTTAGAGTTTCCATCAGCTTCTAATTGTCTTTAGAGTTGAACTAGCTGAGATTGTATTGGATCTATTTGTGGATCTTGCAGAATTGTTTCTATTTGTAATTGGCCCTAACCCGGAAGGCCTTACAGTCGGGCATGTTAATGCAAATTACTTAAAACAATTGTTGTGTTATCTATTGTGTTGAGTATTCCACTATGTAATTCTGTTGGCTGCAAGGTTTGGACTGTCCTTAATTGGATCCACCATCCTTTACTGCATCATGGGTGCAAATAGACAAGTCAGCCAACATAGTAATCAAATATTACTTTTAATTTGTTGTTCTTTAAACTTGTTAATCACTCATAATAATTATTTGACTTGGATTCTATTTATAGATTTTTCCTTCTCTTACTTTTGCTTTCCCTTCCAAACTTTAATATGTTTTTTCTTTTTCTTACCCATGCTTTCATTTTTTTGCTCCAAATTTACATTCTATAAGACAACTTCTACAAAATCTTGTTTTATGTCAATACCCATTGCATTTGTAGCATATGATATTATAATCGACTTGAATATAGTGAAAAAGTTATAGTTCTTTTTTGTCCACCTATAAGAACTTTTTTTTGTTCCAACTATAATTATATCTCACATGTACTCTACATTCTCTTGCCTTGTGACCGAAATCATTGCATGAAAATAAATAACCAAAGAGAGAGTTATGAAACCTAGTCAAGTGTGCTTTCCTTTGAGGGAAGAACTTCTTTAATTTTTCCTTGTTAAATTTAGGAGTGTTTGGTTTTTATGGAACATGACTCTTCTTGCTTCCTTCATTTTTTATAGGACTTTTTATTGCATCTTCATAGCTTTTTTCCTTTCCCTTAATTACCGTCTATGAAGATTGTGTAGAACCTATACTAGTCTTATTATAAGTTGGTCTTTGGCTATTGACAATATCATCTAATATTTCCATACACTCTTCATTCTTCAAGATTTTGTTCTATTGAGTGCTTGTTTTCTCCAATTCATTGCTCAAGGAAACAATTTTCTTATTTTGCTTCTAATTGAACTCACCTCTTCATTCTTTTTGCCTCCTCATTTCGGGTTTTCATATTGAGAATCATTTTCTTCGAGTCCTCAAGACTTTTTGATAGTTTTTTCATAGATTCACATTCCTATTGAAGCTGTAATTCTTGCTTCAAATTCTTTTTTCTGAGTGTCTTTATTTCATGTAGAGAGAAAATTAGTTACTCTTGAAGATCCACTTATACTTCATCTTCCCCATATTCTTTTTCTCCTAAAGGCATCTTTTCTTTTTTGTCTCTTGCAAGGTCATCTTCACTTTCCAATACATCATTCCTTGGTGCTCTTAAGATCTTCCTTCTATCAATTAAGAGATACTTGAAGGAACTCGCTCTAATACCAATTGATGAACACATGATTATTTTGATAGGAAGGGGATCAATTAGTATAATACACTATTTTACTTTTTAAACTTAACAATCACAATAACATTGTTGCATTTATCAAGCCTTCACATGTACCCTCTGTATTCGAGTTCACATATGGAACAGTGATAGAAAATTTGGAATCCCCACTTCTTGAAAGGATATGTTGCTTTAAAAATCAATCTATTAACAATAACCTCTATAATGAAACCTTGGGTTGAAACTAAAGGCTAGAATTCAAGATTACTATTTTAGAATTGAAGTTTATAAGAAATCAATGTACTCTCTTATACGTTCAAGGTCTTTCAAATTATGGTAGTGATATAAAAAACCTAAAGCATATTTCTTACTAATTAACTCCAAACATGCATTCAACCCCTCACAATCAAACCAAAGTGTCCTCAAGTTTAACCAATCACACATTGAAATATAAAACTGCCTTGTATATGCAAGATATATTTGATCAATTCGAATGAAAAAGATCCAACCATTTCTTCTATTATTTAGAAATATGTGGCTACAATATTATCTCTTCTTCCATTTTCTTTCAATTTTGTTGGACAAAGGAAATTTCTAAATCTTATTATGCCTATAAATTTATTAAAAAGGAATTTGTAAATCATATGAAAGTTGACTTATTAAATTTTTAAGAACAATATTAAATCTAAGGTCTTGCATGTTTATTACAAAATCTCAACTATTAAATTAAGAATCCCTTTCACATGGATGGAACACTTTTACTATAATCAAATAACTTCATTATAATGACTTGGGAAAAATTAGTAGAGAGATCTACATTCTACTAACCTACATGAAAAGATAAGGCCATCATCATTGTGATGATGATGCAATGTCATAGATTGTATGATTGATGCTCTTTACTAACTAAACATTAGTAATACTTCTGGGGTGATTATTCTAATAGTTATGTCTTTGAATATTCCTCAAAAAGGGCATCTATCATTAGCTTTAGATGACTTTGTCCAGGGCACCAATAGACAAGTCAACCAACATAGTAAGTAAAAAATTACTTTTAATTAAATAAAAAAAATTTAGATATCCATAATTGGGGAAAACAATATTAAATAATTTTGCTCAAAACTCACTTTTATCACTACTAGTGGAACTCATCACCATTTGTGGATGTATTACAAACAATAATGAGAAATAAATTTTACAAAATTTTTCCAATACATCCTAAGTGCCTTAGACTCCTTTCCAAGGATATTGGAACCATGTCATAGGATTTACAAGGTAGCTAACACCTTAACCCTAATAGAACATTTTTTTGAGCATGTGCACAATTAATTTATGCAACATACACAAATGTGCATGATGCAACAACTATATTTATAACAACATATATGTATGCTTTAACAAGAATTAAAAAATAAAAAATATTTTATAAATACACCCTAAGTGCCTTAGAACAGTTTCCAAGGATGTTGTAACCACGTCATAGGATTTACAAGGTAGATGACAAATTTCCTAATAAGCACATGGAGTACTTGGACATGTTTGATGGTAAATTATTAGATATAAAGATTGTTACCTTGATCTTTGAATTTACTATCAAATTCTTATACAATGTATAAATCACGTGGGCAAGTTATGGGGAAAAGGTTTGTTATTCACCTCACAATTAGCTAAAAATATAAAATTAATATTATTTATGTTGCACCTAGGGAATCTAGGAAAGTTTGCAACACATGGATTAGACATCCATGATAATACTTTGTAAGAGATGTGTATTACATAATTTTTATTTTCTTGTTCACATAGAGCTTGAAATTGGAAAGTCTTTATGTAGACTCTACAAATGTATTGTAATATTTGTTCATAGGATAATACATTGAGTTTGTGAGTTTTTTTGGAGGTTGGGTAAAATAAAGCTTTCTTAGGATACGTATTGCATTGTCTTGATGGTATTCTTGTCTATTCTTTTGCAATTTGAATTTTGAATACTTATTTGCATATTTCCCTCTCATAGTGTTATGTGGGAATAATTTATTATGGTTGATGTTTTCTTTAAATATGCCACTTGATGTAGTTGGAAGCACTAGATGTACACTTTTTCACACTAATACAAACATTATCATAACTTGTAGTATCTATAAAAAATTTCTACAAGATTTGGTCGGATAGATTTCAAAAGTTGAGTGAAAATATAGGTTCCACCAAATGTGTCAAATTGTAAGAATGAAATTCAAACACTTGAATTAATAAATCACCTTCAGGGTAATTTTTAGTGGCGAATATTTGCCTTTTGGTGAATTCTGGGAATAATGTCTCGTGGAATTGGCGAATCACGCAGGTATACACTGGCAAATATTTGCCCAATCTTGACATGGTAACCGCTAAATATTAATTGGAATCGCCAATCAGATTTGTCAATTGACGCTGTTGACCATCATATTTGCCTATAATTAATGTGACGTGGTTCTTTTAATGGTCTCTTATTCGCCAGCGATATTAATTATGAATTGCATATAAAATTTGAAATAGCCAAATGGTTCATATTGTTATCTTAACCACGACCTATTTTGCCACCCGTTAATTAATTATTTTATTGGTCCACGACGTATTTCACCAACCCATTAATTAATTTTTTTATTGGTCCACGACGTATTTCGCCAACCCGTTAATTAATTATTCACCACGTATATTTAATTTTTTGCCAAACATAGCATTGATCAGGTCGGCACTTGGCACATTTTCGCCAAAAGCCCAGGATTTTAAAAATTGGAAATTTGGAATTTGGTATCATGGATTGATATAAATTCAAATCAAATTTAGAAAACTTAGAAGTAGTCTTATCGTGCGTCATTACAAATTTTTGGAGCCGGAACCTGGAGGGCCAGATTTACAAATAACAATCTTGCAACAGTAAATAGAGGATTCAACATTTCAGAGAGTCGGAAATCAAAGGAAGCAAGACAAAGGTAAACAATTATTTGTTCAACTTCACATTTCACAATTCACAGTAGAGGCTAGAATCCTCTAGAATCCTAGTGACTAGTGAGAGGTCATTGGGTAAAGATGTCAGACAAGGGTGACTATCCTGAGGCTGAGATTGAGTATCCTCAGGCTACTACTGCTGAAGGGATTCAGATATCAGGGGAGGTTGAGACTCAAGGAAGTGAAGAGATTGGAAAGCTAGACAAGGGTAAGACTCCTCAGGGCAGTGAAGGGCCTGGGAGGCCATCAAAACGCCCAAAACTTAAAGATACTACCATAAAGGCTTTCTTTGGAGTTGGCAATGTTTTTGCTCCATCAACATCTGCAATTGCGAGTGCAAAATCCATTCACAGTAGCTCACCAGTACCAGTACCACAAGTTGGGGTTGTCATTGAGTTAAATGAAAATCAAAATGCATCAAATGAGGATAACAATGGTGGCATGAGAGAAGATGTTATAAGGGATACGCAGAACCAGTTGGAAGAAAATGGTAGCAATGAAGATAATAATAATGTTGGTAGGAAGAAAAGAAAAAGGGAAGTAAAAATTGGGTGGGAGTGGGAAATGGCAAGAAATTTTAAGGTTGATTGGGTAGAAAAGTACTGGTTCATTGAACTAGTCCTAAGCAATGATGAACAACCAACAGAATGCAGGTGTAAGATTTGTACCTAGAAACTTAAAAGAGAGAAGAAGTTGCAGCTAAAGCTTGACACTATAGAAAAGCATATTGGTAAGGTTTATGAAAAACAGACCATAGACGGACAAGAAATATCAGTAGTGAGATGGAAATCAAAGGAAGAATGTCTTCATGTTAAGTATGCCATAGAATATGAAGAGCATAACAAGAGAATGGCAGTAATTGCTAGTAGTGAAAATCCAATCAAGGTTGGGTTTAAACATGCAGCTAATGAAGCAAACCTGGCAAAGACCGTTCAGATGAGTGTTGTTTTTCATATTATGTCCAGAGGGCATCCTATGAGAGACTTCTCAAAATATGGTAATTTATTATCTTTTTTGCAAGTTCCTCACTATCCCATGTCACATTGGTCAACAAACGTTGGATGGGAAATGGCAAACTATCTTTCTGAGGTGGAAAAGCAAAATTTACAGGAGAAAGTAAAACAGTCCAGATTCATTTCATTATCCATAGATGAAGTTACTATAGTAGATAACACTGCTTGGATTTGTATGCATGTGTATACAGTAAAAGAACATGTCCGCCAAGCTCATCTACTCTGCGTTCATAAAATGAGGGGCAATTCAACAGCAGAAAACTTATATTCTAAAGTGAAGAATGCTTTGCATGAAATTGCTGGTATGGATGATTTGACAATTGGAAAGAAGTTAGTGTGTGTTGCAGCTGATGGAGCTACAGTAATGCAAGGCCAAAGGAATGGTCTCTGTGCAAGATTACAAACTAGTATTGCACCTTACATGCTTGGCATACATTGCATGGCCCATCGAATGAATTTAGCATATAAAATTGTAAGCGATTTTCCTACAGTGTCAAAAGTTGAAGATCTAGTTCACGACATATACTCTTACTTCTGCAGAAGTCCTAAACGTTTTGCAGAATTTAAGATTTTCTCAGAGGGAGTAACACCAAGAAACAAGCTTCTCAAGGATGTTGAGACCAGATGGATCTCTTTGCATGGACCAGTAGAAAGAGTTCTAACAGAATATCAATCCTTGATCGGAGTAATATATGAGCAACACCTCACAGTAGACAAAGCTCCTGATTTGTTACATAAGTTAAGTGATATAGAGACTCTATTAACTTTAGCTAGTCTTCTCCCCATGCTGGATTTAATGAACAAGCTTGTTAAGAAAGCCCAAGATAGGACTATGTATATCCATGAGTACTCAGATTTACGTAAAATGACATGTGTTGCCCTAGATAATTTATACTCATATATGTTAACAATTCAAAGCCCAAATTTTTTCAGGTGGCAAATAATTACAGATTTGAATCATGCTGAGAATTTTTTTCAATTCAATGCATAAAATGATTTATGTGTGTTTGTGAAAGGATATGAAATACCAATGCACCAATCTAAGATGGGCAAGCGAGGCAGACTACTTCTAGTTAAAAGGGCTGATTTTGACATGTTTGTTAAATCTATTAGTGAGAATTTGAAGTCAATTTCCTACCAACTTTCAAGTGAGATTCGTGAAAGATTCCCTAGAGAAGAAATTCTTGAGGCCATGGGTTGTGTGTTTCCTCATTTTTGGAAAAACATCGGAGATAGACAACATGATGCTCATATGTTTCATAAAAAAATTGATGAATTGATCAGAGAGTTTTCAAAACATGCAGATTGCAATGGATAACCAATTGATGGAATTATAGATTTAGCTATTCTTAAAAAACAATGTAGACAATTTGCATCATGTATGAAATTGCAGTTAAAAAACTTGGAGAATCCATTTCAACCTGGTGCAATAACCAGGCTTTGGAAAAGGATAGAGCAGAGTGAAGTACTATGTGATTCAATATCAGAATATTTCAAACTTGCTGATTTATGTCAAACAATGATATTGGGGTCGGTGGAAGATGAAAGAGTTTTTAGTGCATTGGGGTTTTTGAAATCAAAGATCAGAAACAAACTAGACATAAATTTGGAAACTTTCTTGAGGTTGTTTGTAACTCAGTACAATGTTACAGACTTTCCTTATGATAGGGCATTGGCATTTTGAAATTCCCTGCGTGAAAGACGAGGGCTTTTGAACACTACTTCAAAACATGGTGGTTCAGAGACAAATGATGGGTCTTGGTCCCAGACTCAGAATGAAGATGAAGAGTTTTTTGATTTTGAATACCCAACTCAAAATGAAGAAGAACCTCTTGCTAGTAGTAGTAGTCAATTTTAGGAGCTGGATTCCATGTGGGATATAGAAGAGGGCGAGGCAGAATGCTCACTGACACTGAGTGAAGAGTGAACTGTGAAGTGATTTAGAATTAGCATTCGGTTAATAGGTATTTATAATTTTATACACTGTATACTTATTACTGTACTTGTTGGATAAATTGATAATGGAATTGGACTTGATTCTGAATATTTATTAATTTATTGACAATTTATTAATTGACTCATATTCAGCTACAAGCCTACGGGTACAAGTAATAAGTATTGTTCATGATTTTTGTAATTTTAATTTTGATTTTTGTAATTTGTAATTTGAAATTTTGAATTCATGATTTTTGTAATGTAGATTGTATAAACTAGAATGTCCCTCTTTGTCCACAATAGTAGGTGCCAGGGATATATATGATTTTTGTAATTGTAGAATGTTCAAGAAATTTGTAATTTGATATAACCTTGCGAAGTCCCGCACAAAACCTTTCATAACCTCTCAACTGTTTAATCTTGTAACTGATTAACCTTTCCAAAGTTACACCTTTCTACCAGATGCTTCATCACAGCTTTGTAACCGCCAACACTAATGGCCAACAAACCCTTGCGAAGCTCTGTAAACCAACTAATCCTGACAAAGTGTTTCGAAGTTACGCACATCGTTAGTCAGGAGTCCTTCAGAAGTTCGGAACCCATTAGCATCCTAACCACTTAACCGTGGAGAAGTTACGAAACAACCCAGCATTACTTCGGAACATTGCCGGTGGTCTGTTAGTAATGCGCACATGCTTACTAGTATATCCTGGATTTTATCAAAGGTTCCTAGATTCACACTACTTACAAGTATATCCTTAAGAAAAACTTCAGAGAATTTATGTTATATTCAAAGCTTATTTAATCTGATCCTGGATCAGAGCTGAGAAATATGAACATACACACAAAGATTATTCATGCAATGAATCGAAACAATTCATAATTCAAAGAGAGATACTCAAGGAGAGATATAAATCTTGGATTATATTCAAATGTTATATTATATTATGCTCACAAAATGCTTTACAATGTAACCTTCTGAAAATAACTTGAACCGGAAGATACTGTCTTCTATAGAAAATATGCCTATTATAGTCTATGATATCCCAAACTTAAGAAACTTATCAGTCAAATTGATCAAGTTCTCGGTCCTTTTTCATTGATCCTGGTAATCCTTTTATAGAAAATAAGGATTGCAAACAAGCTTCGGATCGTTTTAAAAAACACAAGAAAGGAGAATTCATATAGGACAAAAAATGAAAATAAAACTTTCTAATTCTCATTACAAAACTTTAAAATGGATCATTAAAATGAGCACCAAAAATCCTATAGTAACTCCCAAGGGTAGCTCAACTTTTACCAGGTGTAATAGTCATGCTCATGATAACTGCTTGATGACTTTATCCTTGTTGGCTTTGATCTTGAGGGTTTGGAACACTGCCACCTGTTGCCTCCTCATTTAATGCTTCTTCTTCTTCTTCTAAACTCTCTGAGGGATATGTTGATTTCCAAGTCATATAGGTCTCCTCACTCGGCCAATGAAAGGCAAGGACTTCATCCTTCTTTGGTAATAGTTTGTTCCACTCAGCAACCAACTGGTGAACCTCTATTCTGACATTAGCAAAATGCATCCTAGCATCTTGAAGGAGCTCGACAAGTTGTATGAATGGGATATTATCATCTGTATCTAAAATGGAGTCTATTTAGGATAATACTTGTCTATCTATCTACTCCATCCATTGATCCTTATCTTTAATTACCCCATCTGCCTTAATGAGAGCAGGAAAAATTTGAAAATCATCATGGAAGTATCTTACCCTTAATATTTTTGATCTTCTTATACTTTCCCTATTTACCTCAAAATCAAAAAGATCCTTAACAAACCTATAAGTGTTTGTTAGCTCTATATCCACAATAGATTTGTCCTTAATTTGATCAAAAAATGATTTCAAATTATATTTCCTTGTAACCCACTTTTCCAAAATCTTGTCCACAATAGCTGCTTCTTTATGAAAAGATGTTAAGACAACTACCAATTGATTTGCAATTTTATATACTTCCTTAGGTCTTACCTTTGCAACAAAGTGTGAAACAACATCCTTTATTTTCTTTTCATATTTCTCCTTTACCTTTTGATCAATGTCTTTCTCATCAGTGGAAGGAGGAAGAGGAGAAGGAGGAAATTCAATAATAGGGCTTGAAGAGGAAGGCCCAGCAGGGGAGGAAGCAATCTGCATCTGCTCTGATATTTGCATTGGGCCATGCTCCCCCAATCTCTTCTTCAAATCTGCAATTAAAGTATCTCTTTCAAGAATCCCCTGTTTCAACTCACCATAAACCTTCAAAACTGCTTCCAACTTGGCAGTGAGTTCTTCCTTCTCTTTGGCTTCCTTTTCTACCACCTTTGCTATTAATTGTGTTGTGGCCATTACCATACGTGATGCTTCAACCAAAGAAGTATCAGTAACCCTTCTTACAATTAGACTCCCTGAAAGGTCATCTCTGACAATTTGTTTTCCCCTATTATTTTCATTCTTTCTTAGGGACCACATTACCAAAGCCTGGTGATTGTCACTGAAAGTGACCCCTTTGATAGCCTGTTCTGCTTCCTCTTTAGTCTTGTGGAAAGGAGTGGTCTATTTTCTGACTGTGTCAAAAACCACTGCATCAACTATATCCCACTCTGGAAGGATTAGTACTCCTGATACTTTCACCATATCTCTTCCCTGTTTAGGAGTGATTTGCTTAAATTTTGCATCACCTCTATTTTCACTTCCTCCTCTATGATTTGTAAATCCTTCTCTAGATTCTCTTCATGTCTCTTCTCACAAATTTCTTGAAACTGGTTGATGTTCAATTTCCAAAGAAATTGCATGAAAGCCCTAGTTTTAACAAAAGCATCATCAGCCAAAAACTCCTGACAAGCTTGCTTGATTACTATATGCACCCTAAAATAGTCACCTAGACTTTGGGCCCCATTTATTTGATTTATCAATCCTGAATTAGTTTATCAATAATCAATATTTTCAACATTATCAATTTCTTGATCAAATCTTAGTTTCGATCATATATTGGATTTTTATCCTATGGGCTAACCATTTATCCTAAGTTTTTATTTACTTAAAAGGAATATTTCCTCCCCTTTTATTAAATAAAAAGCCCCACCTTTCTTCTTATCCTATGTTGCACAAATAAAGCATTATTCTTATTTTATAAAAAGGAAAAAGCACTTTTTGTCTCATATGGACATAAAGTCAACTCCTATTTTCTCATTGGAGGATACTTGTGCACATGGATTGCTCCTCTTTCAAGCTCCACCACTGATTAAGTCTTTTTGCCTCTTAATCTCAATGGTCCATTTCACCTCATTTCTTATAAAAGGAGAGCTCTCTCCCTCATTCGAAGACACTTGTTTTTATGCTAACTCTATGCTGCAAGAATCCTTTGGAGCTTTTGGAGATCATTGTTGCATTACATCTTAGAGTTCTTCATTTGCTTCATAGTTTAGTTTCCATTCTTGCATAGTAGTTCTTGTTTATGCTTTCATAGCTTAGATTTCACTTTCAAGCTTTAGAATAACTCATCTAGCTTAATAGGAAGGGTTGTAACACATTGCTATTTCCATTTCATAGCTTAGTTTGTATTTCCATTTTCATAGCATAACTTGCACATTTGCATTCTCATTATTAGCTTGCATTGCATTGCATTTCCATTTGATTCTTTGGAGATATTGGCACTCTTGCCCTTGTCTTCATTTGAATCTCTCATTGTATGGTTGACTAGCAAGGTCACAAGCTCAATAGCTCTAGCTGAGAGCAAATCCATAATCTTGCAACTCCATGCATCGAGAGCTATGGATCGATTTGTGAGGCCTCATTCTTGAGTTTCCTTGCATGTAAGGATTCATAGAAGTGCACTACTTTTGTGTGTACATTTTTGGCGCCCACCGTGGGGCAGAGTAGACTAGCTTTGTCCCTTCTTTTTTTGTATTTTCGTCATTTTCTATCAATTTTTCGGCAAGTTTTTAGCTTAATTTTTAGATATTTTGCGCTCTCTATTTTTCTATCTCAGAGTATCGCGCGACACTTCTCAGGTATATCGCGTGATATACCTTATAATACCAGTGTGACACTTTGCATCTCAGAAGAATCGCACGCACGTATTTAGGTTTATCACCTGGTGTCGTGCGAAGTATCACCTGCCTATTGTGCAGTATATCACCCAGACTGAGGTATATCACCCGGATACAGGAAACTGTGTCGCATGATACTGGTGAAGTCTGAGGTATATCGCCTGATACAGCAGAGAGCTAGATTTTGAGTTTTATTAGCCGAATTTGATCACATTTAGCTTGCTAGCTTACTTTGATGCATTTAAACAGGGTTAATTTACATTTCTTAGTCTAAATTGATCAGGTTTCTACATTGCTTTCACTTAGATTTTGGTTTTCCTAACCCTAGTTGTCTAACAAGTTGTGGTTGTAGGAGCTTTGCTTGAAAGGAAATTGCTATAAATCGCATGTCAAAGAGGGCTACTAACATTTTTGCAGGGCTGCCCAAAGCATAAACAAAAGCAAAAAGAAATTTTATTTTATAAAGTGTTTGTGATTTATTTCCTTTCAAGTGTGGCATTTACTAATTGTATTAGGAACTTTAATACCTTGTGAAAGAGATTTTGAGGTGGTAGGAGAAGTATGCTCTTCACCTTTAGGTGAACTAGAAAATCCTGACCCATCTTAAGGTTTTGGAAGCAAGGGGGTAATTAAATTTTGCTTGGTGTGTTTGGGAGAAGTTTTTGAGATAGGGGAGTATGCTCTTCACCCTTGTGGTGGACCAAAAACTTTGAACCTCAAAAATCATCCATTCTTTGTTTATTTTAGGATCCTTTAGCGGGCCTGCTCTTGAGCAATCAAGAGGAATGACCCAAGTGGGGACAACCTTGTCATCATTTTCCTTGGTGGTGAGTGATTCCAACTCACTATAATCTCAAGGCTATTGAGGACACAAAACTTTGGTAGACATAACACTTGTCTTCGCTTGATGTGAGTAACTCATGGGATTGTGACTATGGGGAAAGCATTGAGCAAGAATGCTTAAGGTACTCTTGAGGTCGTGAGGTCCCAGTCCTCTATGAGGAGTAAGAGGGGTGTTATGAACAGAAGCCCTTATTAAGAACCTTTAGATAGAAGCCACCTTATTTAGCCACTTATCTTCTTAGTGCAAGGATTGATCCAAGTGGAACAACCTGGATCACCTTAAGATACTCACCATATGTGTCCCTTTGGTTGTGTTGTTTAACACTTCCACGACAAAGCCAATATCTCTTGTCGGCAACCACTTGGTGTGAGGCAAGGGGGCATCAAGTTGTGGGCTAAGTTGGTAAGTATTGAACCTTGACCTTTTTAGGATAGATTTGCTTGAATTATCTTCGATTGTTGGATACCAATGTAAACGTTCTCAATATACAAATAATCGGTAGCATTTATAGGGTGCAATTTTATTTTGATATCACAAGTGTTTGTCTTGGAAAGGTTGCTTTTGCCCTTGTTTCAAGTGTTTTGAGACATGTTTGATCCCTCACTATTTGCAAACTCACCAAAATTCTACTGATATTGTGATTGAGATAAAAAACATCAACCTTCAAACCAAAAATTTTGACCAAACAGACCCAAAAAATGCAAATTTTACATAGTTCTAGTCAAGAGTTAAACAATTTTGCAACAGTATCGCCTACTTTGAGAAGAAACATCGCGCAATAGTTCGCCCCTACTGGACTATCGCCCAACCTGCCTGGTGTTTATTGCCCGGATATTGTGAGGTCTATCATCTAGTATAGGGCGAAGTATCACCCAGTTATAGGTGTATCACCCTGTTAGCCTGGAGTATATTGCTTGGGTAGTTTCTGTCATGCTTTCAGATTGGTTAGTTTCAATTGTTGTTAGTCAGGTTAGGTCTTTGAGTAGGTTTCTTACTCTGTCGTTAGAGACCTATCTTGGCTCTAAATTTTTAGTTTTAGTCCTCTAGGATAGCATCATCTAATTTACGAGGTCACTTTGGGAATAATTGTCAAGTTAGTAGGCCATTCTTGGTGACAAAGTTTATCTCTAGGATTGTTAGCTACATTCTTGGAAAATTTTAGTGCTCTTATTGTCCAAATCTTTTTCATTTAAATCTCAATTTCAATTATATTTTGGCCTAGTCCAACCTCCTGGTTCAAAAGTGCAAGGGTAGTCACCCTTTGATTTGAAGCACCTCTTTGATAGTGTTGGTAAAGCCCCTTTGATATTTCTATCTTTTCATTTCTCTTTGGACAATAGAGAACTTTGATTATCCTAGTTTGGTGTTGACACTTTGAGAGGTCATCTTATCATTAAGAGTCTCTTTCTTTCATGTCAGTTACAACAAGGTACCAAGTCAATCAAGGGAAGTGACCCCCTATTGTCTTTAGCCAGTTACCACCAGTTAAGACTCATCAAAAACATAAGGGAAAAGGACCCCTTTTTTATCAATCTCCTAAGAGTGAATCTGAGGTTTGTTTTAATCCAAAGGGTAATCCTAGTGAAGTGAGCACCTCTTTAGCACCACTTTCATCAAGTATGGATATGAGTTACACTTTCACTCGACAACAAAGAGAAGCCATGAATCAAACCCTTGAGGATATTTTCCAACGACATAGGAATACCAAAGAATATGGTGGTTCTTCTCATGCTAGTCCACCCGGCCCCCCCCCAACAACACAAGATATTTTGATGCTCACCAATGAGCTGCGAGACATTACCAACAAACTCACTTAGATTCAGGGTCACAACACGAGGACCAGAACAATGAGTCTAGTAACCACCACATCAACGCAGCCAACACAATAAGGAATTCAAGACAACCTTCTCCACTTAACGATACCTCTCGATATGTGAATACAAGGTTGAAAAGAATTGAAAGGGAGAAGCAAGCCTATCTAGATGAACAAGCTGCCAAAAAGGAGAAATTCAAACAATTAAAGGAAGAGGAACATGCATTATTGGACATAAGCAAAAGAGTCACCCAGGAAGAAGAAGATAGGCTCTATGCACAACAACTCCAAAATCGATTCAATGGGAGGGGTACCAATAGTGGGACCAACTCACCCCCATCTACCCCCTCACCAAGTCCTAGAAGAAGGTCAAGGATGCCCTCATGATCCCCAAGTCCTAGAGGAAGAAGGACTTCAAGATATGATCATCATAGGAGATGATCACCTCATAGACATTCAAAGCAACCCTCCCAACAAGCACATCATGGCTCACAACATGGAGGAAGCTATACCAACTTTGATAAAATGGATTTTATGACTATGCAACAAGAACCATCCTTTCAAGCATATGTGGAAAGATATGTGGGACAAAACAAGGATCAATTCCTAGAAAGCCTTATCAAAAAAGGTGCTAAGGTCCCATACAATTTTGATGTCCACCAAAAGATTAAGAAATAGAATCCTTCAACCAATGAGGTGAACATGCAAATGCAAAAGGATATAGAAAGGATGAGGGCTCCTAAGAGCATGTTTAATTTGGACTCCATATGCCCCAACCCAATTGACAAGAGTGTGGTGTTGGTTGAGTTCCCTAAGAAAGTTGAGTTTCCAACCTATGACAAATATGATGGCATTGGTGACCCTCATGACCATGTTTGACAGTTCTACATAATGAGCTTTTCTTTTCACCATGAAGACTCCTACTTGATGAGATTATTTCCAAGGAGTCTCAAGGGTCAAGCCATGGAGTGGTTCACCAACCTTACTCCTCCAGTAAAGACATTTAAGGAACTTGTCCAAATATTTGTTCAACATTTTTCTTATAATCTATCAAGGTCGGTCACAATGCTTGATTTGTGCAAACTCAAACAAAATCAAGGAGAACCTTTTGTCACCTTCCTACAAAGATGGAGACGTTTGTGCTCAAAATATCCAAGGACAATTCCTGAGGAGGAAAGAATAGACATCATTATGAGAAACTTGATACCAAAATTGAGATATGAAGTAAGGAAGATCCCATTTAATTCTTTTGATACCATGGTAGAAGTGGCCTATCACATAGAGGATGTCCTAAAAGAACAATGAATTTTGGCTAAATCAACTAATAACAACAATAGCCAAAACAACAACAATAATGGTAATAAGGACAAAAAGAACTCTTATTGGAATAAGAATAAGTAGGTGGTCAATGATGGATTTGTTAACTCATCACAACCTAAGAATGAAGGAGTTCTTAATCTCTCTCATGCAGTTCAAGCCATGAAGCTGCAGACATCTTCAGGACAACAAGAGAATAAACCCAAGTATCAAGGGAGACCTAAAAAGGAAAAGAGACAATTTACCAAACTTGGGGACTCCTATGCAGACATTTTCAAGACATTAGTTGCTCACAATTTGGTACACCCTCAGGATCCTGCCAAGCACCGCATACCAGATCCTAAACCTCATTGGTGGGATGAGAAGGCCTTTTGTGTCTTTCACAATGGAATTGGACATGATATAGAAAATTGTTTTAGACTTAAACATCTTGTTCAAGACCTTATTGAGAGCAACAAATTACAAGTTGATGGTTTAACCACTAATGCGGATCACAAAGATTTTAAAGAACCCTTGCCCAAATATGAGAAAGGAAAGAATTCTAACAACAAGAATGGCAAGGCTGCTATCAACTACACTTACACAAATGTTGAAAATGTTATTAACATGCTTGAAATGGCTGATGATAATGTCAACATGATGAGAGGGAAAGACCCTTATGGATATGATGTGGATTCAACTCCTATGCCTGATGAAGGACCCGTTGTGGTATTAAGAGGTCCTCACTCGCGAAGGATGTCCCAACCCCTCAATACTGTCACTAGGAGTCAGTCTCAAGCTCCCATTATTATTAGAGGTCCTAGCTCTAGTAAGTCTAAGTAGCCAATGTCAAAGGGTGTTCTTCCTAAACCTGTTGTTGGTCCTGATTCGAATTATAACCTTATTGACCAATTACAACGGACACCCACACAGATATCTATTTTTGAGCTTTTGGAATTGTCCCCTAAGCATAAGCGTGTCCTTGAGGATGCTTTTTGAGCGGCTAATGTCCCTAACAACTTAGATATTGATCAATTCCAGAATATGGTCAACCATTTGGCTAGCCCTCATTACCTCTCTTTCTTAGAAGAAGATGACAAATCCATCAGTCACCCACATAACTTGGCCTTACACATAGAAGTCATGATTCATAAAACCCGTGTCAGGCGCGTATTGATAGATGGGGGTGCGGGCCTCAATATTTGTACCATGAGTTTGTTGAAGGCCCTAGGATATTCTGAAGAAGTCATTGACACAAGGAAAAGGATCACAATCAAGGCATATGATGAAGCAGAAAGAAGTTCTAAGGGATTGGCCATTTTGCCTATTCGCATTGGTCCAGTAGAAAAGGATATATTATTTCAAGTTGTTGATGTTGGGCCTTTAGCCTACAACATTTTGCTAGGTAGGCCATGGATTCATGCAATGCGAGTAGTCCCATCAACATATCACCAGTGTGTTAAGTTTCCTCATAATGGTGTAGAAATTTGCATACCTGGAGATAGTGCTTTGTCAATTAATAACATTTCTGCTAGATCACATATACCTTTGAATAGAGAAGCTAACAGTTCTAGTATTTCACTTGAATAATGCAAGGAGAAGTTTAAGATCATAGATCTTGGGATGGGAGATTATAAAATTGATTCTTTTACAAAATTGCCAATCTCTCCTAGGTCTTATGGGAAACCATCACCAGATATGAAACCTTCATCATCGGCAATGACATTATTTGGAAAGTTTGTTGAGTCTTCGGTTCCTATTCAGGAAGAGAAAGAGGAAGTTGTCGTAAGAGACTGGATCTATCATGAGGGAAAGTACCAACACAATGAAAATTTTTCTCCTTCACCTGAAGCTTATGGGAGAGGGTATACATTGGTCAAGAATATGGGTTATCTAGGGCATGGTCCCCTTAGCCATAGGATGGATGCTAAAGTTGAACCTCTTAACCATGCCCTTTTTGGATGAAAGAATAAGTCAATAGTTGGCCTAGGTTTTGAAAATAAAAAGAAGAAAGGTGTCCCTATCCCATCTGCGATGAACAGTGACAGTGATTCAGACTACACACCTAATCTTTCCAATCAACAAGACATGTCTGATGATTGGGTGCCTTCAACAAATCTCCTTTGGGGAGATTCAAAAGATTTAGCAACTGACAGTTCTCCTATCCTAGCTGCGATGGATAGTGACTATATGAATGCTCGACTGACAATGGAAAATGTTGCTATCTTAGCTACGACGAATAGTAACAATACTAGTCTTAGAGAAGGAGAAACCTTTCCCCACCTTGAGGCTTCTACATCCTGAGGCCCAAATAATGATTTAGACACAGACTCACATGAGTTTGAATGGGATTCACTTTCAGATGCAACAGTTGATTTAGACATGGATGTTGTCCATACTTATAGTACTCAACCCAATGTGACCAACGAGCCTAGTGTAGGACTAGGAGATTGGACTCCTCGAATTGCCTTAGTGGATGACGCTTCGTTTGGTAGGATAAATCCTGATTCGGGTATCTTAGGAGAAGACTTGATGAATCCCAATTGTATGGTCACCAGAGATAACACCTTCCACATAAACAATGTTGAACCCATCATTGACCTACCCCTTGTTCACTATGACCTAATCAACTGGTCTCAGTGCCATCAAGAGCCTAGACTCCTCACTTTTCAGAATGATTACGAAATTGCCTGCTATCTGAATGCTCTTGAACCTATAGTCTCTTCCACCAGTGAACTGACAACAAGTATGACGGAGCCTGATATTAAGTACCTCAGTCTAAAAATAAAAGAAAAAGAAAAAAAGAAAAATTTGTCTGATGGCGAAAACCACCTTGTGGCAGTATCAGAACCAAAAATAGTAAAAATAAATGACATATCCGAGGGTGAAAACCTCTTTGAGGTGCCTAAGGATGGGGTACTTAATAACTTGCTGAGTTATTTCCAAGACAGGTCCTCAGTTCTCATTGAGCCTACACAATCAGTGAACTTGAATATAGAAGAGGTCCCTCAAATAGTGCACCTAGCTCAGTCTCTATCAGTTGAAGAAAAAGAGGCATATACAAAGTTTTTGCAAAAGAAGAAAATCAACTTTGCTTGGACATATTCAGACATGCCAGGGCTTGACACCGATCTTATCATGCATCATCTATCTATAGCTCCAGGAATAAAATTGGTCAAACAAAGGTTGAGGAAAATGCACCCTCATGTAGCTCTCCTTGTAAAAGCAGAATTAGAGAAGCTCTTAAAAGCTGGATTTATTAGAGCTATTGACTATGCCGATTGGATCTCAAACATTGTTCCAGTTTCCAAACATGATGGATCCATTTGAGTGTGTACAGACTTCAGAGACCTAAACAAAGCATGCCCAAAGGATGACTTTCCACTCCCAAACATAGACATGATAGTGGATATGACGACAGGTTATGAGATATATTCCTTAATGGATGGGTTTTTCAGATATAACCAGATAAAAATAGCTCTCGAAGATCAAGAGAAAATAGCTTTCACATGTGCATGGGGAACCTATTGTTGGAACATCATGCCATTTGGTCTAAAGAATGCAGGAGCAACATACCAATGAGCTATGACCACAATTTTTCATGATATGATGCATAAGAACATGGAAGATTATGTAGATGATACCTTGGCTAAATCTAGGAAACAGGATACACACCTTGATGATTTGGAAGTGATTCTAGATTGCATGGAACAATTTCAACTTAGATTGAATCCAAAAAAGTGTGCATTTGGAGTTACCTCAGGTAAACTTCTACGATTCATAATTTCAGCAAAAGGAAGAGGTTGATCTTGAAAAGGTCCAAGCTATATTAGATATGCCACCTCCAAGAAACATTAGTCAGATGAGAAGTCTTCAGGGATGACTCCAATCCATAAGGAGGTTTATTTCATAGCTTGCAAACAAAGCACAACCATTTAATAAGACATTGCATAAGGGAGCCACATGTGTATGGATTGAGGATTGCCAAAAGAGCCTCAATCAAATAAAATAGTATTTGGCCAATCCTCCAATTTTGATGCCTCCTATTCCAAGGAAACCATTGCTTTTGTACATTTCAACAACAGAGTCTTCCTTGGGGGCATTGTTGGCTCAATTAGATGACATTGGGAAAGAAAGGGCCATATACTATATCAGTCATACTCTAGTATCTTATGAGATCAATTATAATAACATTGCAAAGTCTTGTCTTGCAGTAGTGTTTTCTTTCCAAAAGTTGCGACACTATATGCTTACTCATACTATACATTTGGTTGCAAAAATTGATCCTCTTAAGTACTTGCTTAGTAAGGCTACTCTCACGGGTAGACTTGCTAAGTGGATGATGGTTTTGATTGAATTTGATATAGAGTACGTTGAGAGAAAGGCCATAAAGGGGCAAGCTATTGCTGACCAATTAGCTGATTTCCTAGTTAAGAATAGTATGCCTATTCAGGTAGAGTTCCCAGATGAACACATACTGTATATGACTACTCACACTTGGAAAATGTTCTTTGATGGTTCCCACATGCAAATAGGATTAGGTGCTAGAGTATTATTTGTTTCTCCACATGGGTGCAACATCCCAAAGTCTTACAAACTTTTATTCCCATGTACAAATAATATTGCAGAATATGAAGCTTTAACCAATGGATTGAAAATGGCTATAGAATGGAACATAACAGAGTTGTATGTCTTTGGGGATTCCCAATTAATTATTAACCAAGTCAATGAGGAGTATCAAACCAAAGATGATAAATTGGTACCTTACAAAAAGATGGTTGAATCATTGAGACATTACTTTACATTTGTGATATTTCAACAGATCCCTAGGACAGAGAACAAAGCTGCAGATGCTATGGCCACATTAGCTTCACTCCTTCAGTTGGAACAACATGAATCAAGATTCAAATTCCTGGTGGAAGAACTACACCATCCCATATTTGACTCATCTGAAAGCCATGTCATTTGTACCCTTGTCACACATGAATCTTCCCGATATGGTGCTATCTATTCATATCTCTGTGATGGCATCATCCCCGACACATTCAACCATTCTGAACGCTGAAACCTTGTCTACTTTGCCTCTTGCCACACCCTTATCTCTGGTGATTTATATAGGAGGGGTTTAGATGGGACACTCCTTAGGTGCTTGGAAAAGGAGGAATCTGACCAAGAGTTAGCCGACATCCACGAGGGCATTTGTGGTGGACATTCCAACGGTCTTGCCATGGCCCGAAGGTTGCTTAGGGTGGGGTATTATTGGCCCATGATGCAGATAGATGCAATAGCCTTTGCTAAGTCTTGTGAAAAATGTCAGAAACATGGAAACCTGATTCATGCTCCAGGTAGGGAGTTGATTCCTTCTATTTCTCATTGGCCATTTTAGCGCTGGGCCTTTGATCTAGTTGGGCAGATTCACCCCAACTCATCAGGTGGACATAAGTTCATTATTACTGCTACTGATTACTTCACAAAATGGGTGGAAGCCGTGCCACTTTCTGTGGCTTCAGGGAAGACTATCTCTTTGTTCATCTTGAATCATATTATTTGCCGATTTGGAGTACCTTCTGAGATTATCACTGATAATGGAGGACAATTCAAGAATAAGGACCTAAAGCATTTATGCAAAAAGTTTAAAATCAAGCAACATTGGTCCTCCATTTACTTTCCACAGGGAAATGGACAGGCAGAGGCTTCCAATAAAACCATCCTTAAGATTCTTCATAGGACAGTGCACAAGAATGGTAGGGATTGGCACTTGCAAATCAATCCAGCACTATGGGCCTCCAGAACTAGCATTCGTACACCTACAGGAGCTACTCCTTTTGCTCTTACCTATGGCGCTGAAGTGGTGTTGCCTTTAGAAGTAGAGATACCTTCACTTAGAGTCTCACTCAAAGGATTGATAACAAATGAGGATTATCGCGCCATGAGGCTACAGGAACTTGAACTTCTAGATGAGAAGCATAAGGCTTCATTTGATCATATGAGAGTGTATCAGAAGCGTATGTCCAAAGCATTCAACAAGAAGGTTCACCGTAGGGAATTTCAGATAGGTGATCTTGTTTTGAGAGAGAACCCTAAGAATCAACAGAATAGAGAACAAAAGGGAAAGTTCGAACCCAATTGGCTTGGACCATATGTTATTACAGCTGCTTTTGGTACTGGTGCATATTTACTATCAGATCCCGATGGAGAACAGCTCCCTGATCCCATCAACATTTTGCACCTAAAGAAGTTCTATCCTTGATGCCTGTTTCTGTCTAGGGGCATCCTTTGTACATACTTTATGATCCTAAAAAAATACCAAAAAAATTCATATATGATGCTGAAAAAATCCTAAAAAGCATATAATGTCCTGAAAAAAAAATACAAAAAAAATCAAAAAATGTAAAAATTCAAAAAAATAGAAAAAGTGCCTTGGTGAAAACTTGGAAACAGGTGCCTTGGTAGAAAAAATACAAAAAAATAAAAAAATAAAAAAAGATTCCAAGTGGTGAAAACCTGGAAACAGGTGCTACTTGAGGCCTTTGCACTCCTATTTATTAGCATGCATCCTCGACACTGCACCTTTCTCCATCATACCCTGACCTTATTTGGCTTAGTCTGGAATTGGTCTTTGTCTTTGTCTAGGGGGCATAACTATTAGCATAGGTCTTTTAGGTACGTTTGTCTCTTGGGGCATTTCACAACAAGTGTTTTTCAACACCACCCCAAACTGTGTTTCTCAACACTACCCTTGCGTTGAGTGTTTCTTAACACTTATCAGATGTCTTACCCAATAGTCTAGTATGATGCGATGTTGCTCATTTGCAGATGTGATACTCAAAGTTTGACTCTATGACCAACACACACGCACTTAAACAATCAACTTGTTGAGATATGTTGACTTTATTTTTCTTTGTGTGCTGTCTATGAGGATTTCTTTGATGAGTGGTCTCTCCCTGAGAAGTTTTCGATGATGCATAGCTAGAAGACTGAGGGTATGAGAACATGTTTTATTTCTTTATCTTCTTGTGGGTATATTTTGTTGATCCTAACTGTCATGAGCATTTATGCTGGTCTTACTTGACACTATGGATTGACAAGGTATTATCCTTGACTGTTTTGCGAGTGCATGCTTCTAGTTATCTTGACTTTCATGTGTCTTGATACAAGCATAATCCCACCATATCAAACTTAGGTAATCTCACTGCATTAGTCATCTTGACCTCCATGTCTTTGATGCCTAGGTGGGATTTCCACATTTCTATCTGATAAAGATCATATTCATATCCACATAGTTATGCTAGTGTGCATTGTATGATCTTACGATGCTACCAATAATGCTCGATGATGATAATTAGATGTCTATAGGCGTTGTGACCTTGCAAGTCAACCACTTTCATAGTAGCTTGCATTCTTAGGTTCATCATAGTTTAGTTTTTGCATCTTGCATATGGAGAGAGCTCTCCTTTTTATCATCTACGGACTAGTTGGTCAACTGTGCTCATTTTTTGATTCTTCTTGATCATATCTTTCATTTCTGGTCTTTCATATCACATCATTTTCTATCCATTTTCGGACTCGAAATCGAAATCTGAGGTCATCTTGCTAGTCAAAATCGAATTTCAAATTTTCCTTCTTCTACACAGTTGATTGACCTTTTGAGGCATAATTCTCCGATCTTTGGTGGAATTTCTTCCTTTTCATGTCTCTCAAATTTTCTAGTCTTTCATTTTGCCCTACTTCTTTTCTTCTAGTTCATCACTGGGGCATGTTTCATTGCCTATTGGTTAATCTATTGACCTTTATCTTCGATTGTGATTTCATTCTGATTTGATCAAATCTTTATCAGTTTGTTGTTCCTCTCTACCTGATTTTGCTTTCGATTCTGAGGGGGCAGTACCTATGGGATTCTCATCCCTGATTTCCTTGAATTTCTTGATTCAGACATCTTTTGTGAGCTTTTGCTCAAATTTTAGATTCTTATCTCTTACTTTGAATGTGATCTTGAATCGACCTCATGTTCAAAGGCCTTTGTTTATGCTTTGTCCGGATGTGATCCTGAATCGACCTCATATCTGAGTTGTTTTGTGATCCCAAATCGATCTCACATTTCAACTTCATTCTTTGACTACATGTGTTCCCAAATCGATCACACATTAGTCAAAGAGGGGCAAATGTATGCACCCTAAAATGGTCGCCTAGACTTTGGGCCCCATTTATTTGATTTATCAATCCTGAATTAGTTTATCAATAATCAATATTTTCAACATTATCAATTTCTTGATCAAATCTTAGTTTAGATCATATATTGGATTTTTATCCTATGGGCTAACCATTTATCCTAAGTTTTTATTTACTTAAAAAGAATATTTCCTCCCCTTTTATTAAATAAAAATCCCCACCTTTCTTCTTATCCTATGTTGCACAAATAAAGTATTATTCTTATTTTATAAAAAGGAAAAAGCACTTTTTGTCTCATATGGACATAAAGTCAACTCCTATTTTCTCATTGGAGGATACTTGTGCACATGGATTGCTCCTCTTTCAAGCTCCACCGTTGATTAAGTCTTTTTGCCTCTTAATCTCAATGGTCCATTTCACCTCATTTCTTATAAAAGGAGAGCTCTCTCCCTCATTTGAAGACACTTGTTTTTATGCTAACTCTATGCTGTAGGAATCCTTTGGAGCTTTTGGAGATCATTGTTGCATTACATCTTAGAGTTCTTCATTTGCTTCATAGTTTAGTTTCCATTCTTGCATAGTAGTTCATGTTTATGCTTTCATAGCTTAGATTTCACTTTCAAGCTTTAGAATAACTCATCTAGCTTAATAGGAAGGGTTGTAACACATTGCTATTTCCATTTCATAGCTTAGTTTGTATTTCCATTTTCATAGCATAGCTTGCACATTTGCATTCTCATTCTTAGCTTGCATTGCATTGCATTTCCATTTGATTCTTTGGAGATATTGGAACTCTTGCCCTTGTCTTCATTCAAATCTCTCATTGTATGGTTGACTAGCAAGGTCACAAGCTCAATAGCTCTAGCTGAGAGCAAATCCATAATCTTGCAACTCCATGCATAAAGAGCTATGGATTGATTTGTGAGGGCTCATTCTTGAGTTTCCTTGCATGTAAGGATTCATAGAAGTGCATTACTTTTGTGTGTACAATTACAAGGTCTAATTTTGTACCTACCAATTCCCCTGCTGTTAAATCCAACTTGGGCTCTTCTAGTGCCTCTGGCACTCCCTCATTTATTTCTTCATAGGTCATAAAGATTTGACCTAGAGCATCTACTTGCTGTACTTATTCTATAACCTCCTGGTCATCCAAAATGTTTAGAGGTGACTGTGATGGAGAGTAATATTCTTCAACAAGAACAGGTCTTTCTTCCACTCTCTGTTTCTTCGATGGGGGTGGAGAATCAGTTACATCCTTAGAGGCTTGAAGATGAGGAGAGTCAGGGACCTCTATAACCTCCTTTTGTTTCTCAACTTGTTGTGAAGTTGATGGGACATCCCTTTTATCCATCTTCCTTTGTTGACTTTTCTCTGGTACTACAACATTGTAACCAATCTTCTTTTGTACCATGTACCTCCCTGGGGGTAATCCTTTTCCAAATACAGGTTTTTTTAGTAACTGTTTAGCCCTTTCTGGGTCATCCTTCATCACCTTTTCCTTCTTTTCACTCAGGGTCTGAAAGATATCCTGGAAACAATTCATGAGAGTATCTATTTTCTTGCCCATTGGAGTTATGCTCTTCAGGGGGTCCCATCTATAATCAAAATGTCGGATGAAATCCGATGTTTTTTGTACACCAGCAATTTTTCTTTCCTAACCTCCTGTTCCTCTAACTCTAGGGTATTTCTGACAATATCTTCAAGAAAGTTAAAAATGTGGTTAACCATGGCACATTTGGCTCTCTTCTTAAACATCTCATTATAAAACTCCTCAAGGTCTGCTGTCTTAGCAATTGCAGTAGCCATATGGTATGGAGCCATGATTTTATCTATGTGAACCCATCCACCCTTGGTAATTATGAACTGGTGGGCAATGGTAACATTTGGGAACAGAGTTCCCTTGCCTTTTCTAGTGAGGGCACACTCTTCAATATCTCCTAATTGCCTAATAAATTCCGTGATTCCAATCCTAAGGGGTACATGATAAGGCAATACAAAAGGGGTTCCCCTGAAACCATACAACCTGATGATAGTTGATACATTGTAGAAAATGACATCACCCCAATTGTGTATAATATTCAAATTTTTAGCAAACTGGTTTGGCCTAATGAGCTATGCCAATGCTACTGGGATTCTTGGGTTGTCTTGGACAAACAACTTCCTGAGTCTGGCTGTAAAATGTTTATCAAAATTTGTGAAATTTTGATCCCTTTTATCCCAGGTCATTGTGAGGCTCCACAATTGGACTGGCATATCTTCACCATCCTTGTGTCTTACCAACTTCATTTCTTGATCAAAATAATTTTATCCTTTAAACAAAAACATGTACATTATGAAAGAATACCAGCAGAAAAGCCTATCATCTTCATTCTTTTGAATCTTCACTAATCCATTATGGATTAATTCAGCAATAAATGGAGCAAAATCAAAGGTAATAGACAAGTGTGGGTGCAGAATTTGAATCACCATGCACATCAAATGTATTGGCATCCTTTCACTGACATCCTCTCAAAAAACCTGACATAATGACCAATATGCTCCCTTAGCCCTGAAGTCAAAATGTTCTATCATAAAAGGCTCCTGTGTGTTCTGTCCCATGATAACCATTTTCCCAATTTTGGTGCAAAAATCCTTCAATAATTTGCCTCTGAAATAGTTTCTTTGTGCATTATACACTTGCTTTAGTTCTTCAAGATCAATATTCTCTAGACTGTCTGAGGGTTCACTTAACCTGAACACCTTCCTAATCTCTTCAGCATAAATTTTGATCAATAACATTCCTTTTGCATCCCTAACCTCCCTAGTGATTGGGTCATAACTCTTTGCAACCTAGGTCATCAAATCAACATCTAAAAAGACGTCGGGTACCACAAGTTTTCCCAGGTCAGACTGCCATATATTGCTTGTAGGGCGAGGAGTATTTCTCTGACTAAAACCCACTTTGAATAACTCTAAGCCACTCATATTAGGGTCACCATTTGCATTGATTGTGCCGATTTTGGCCTCCCTAATAAAATGTGTTGTGTCATATAGACCATCCGCTACCTTTACCCTAGGGTCTTTGGGAATCGGACTCTTGGTTTTCACTAGGTTAGTAGTAGAGCCGGGAAGTAACTGCAATAAATCCTCATGCAAACCTCTTTCATTGTACTCAATTTTACCAGACAATTCTTTCCTTGGTGCCATTTTAGGGTTTATGCTAAAAAACCTTTGCAAGATATATAGACTATGGGACTATGATTCTTTTAGTACGAAAGCAAATCGTATAAGTATTTTATCGACCTTTTTTCTAGGAAATCACTGAGAGACAACAGCCAGTCCTTGCAATTCTTCACGCTCAGGTCTCTACAATTTTTTGATCTCTTTGTGCTTCTGAGAGTGCATGGAATTCTAATATATGAACAATTAAAACACTCACCTCAGCAATTTATTCGGCACGATTCAACCATTACTCCTCTAAAAAAATGAACTGTCACTTCTCAACAGAAAACTTGAAATTTGCATCACTTTATCTCTAGTTTGAATTAAGACCATCGATTCTTACTAGCATATCATCTAACGGTTTGTTCGCATGATCTCATAGCATGAAAAAGGCCTATGCGATCATATGAAAAATAGTCATACCAGTCTTTTCACTGGTGGCAATCCCTGCAACCTTTATTGTTAGAACAACGGTTAGTCGCATGATCTTATAACTTAAAAATAGCCTATACAATCATACGAAAAACCGCTAGCATGAAACCACTGTCAGCATCCTTTTGAGTTACTAGCCCCACTGCTTTTAGCCAATGAAAAACTGCCACTTGTGAAGAGAGCTATCGGCGGTCCCACCTGAGAATCACACTTGTCTTTATGCAAGATCGACGGTTGGTCACATGATTGCATAAGCCTCTAAGATCCTATGAGATTATACGATAGCCGTCTGATCTTTCCTTTGTTACTTTGAGCTCTAAAGATCCTTCTGACACTAGCCCCACCATCTCAAATAAAAAGTCACCACTTGTGAGATACTTGTCAGCGGCCCCACTTTGTTCCCGCATTAAGCTTCATTGTAAGATCAACGGTTAGTCTTATGTTTGCATGGCTTGGAAAGATTCCATGCGAACACACGACCGCCGTTAGATCTTCATTAAAGATTCAAAGTTGAATGACATTCAAAACATTAGAATATGAGGTATTCAGGACTTAGGACATATTATTTATATCACTGGGCCTTTGGACTTAGGGAAAATAAAGATATGACCCCCGCGTGATGATAAAATAAATGCACGTGCTCTTCTATGAACCTAAGTGACTCAAAAAATAACACTCAAATAGAAATGTAAAGAGTGACCTAGGTTTTTTATGAAAGTGGAAAATATTTAGGGCTTTCCTCAAACTTGAACTTTAACTAGGGCTGGCTGGATATGGGGGAAAATCTTGATAAATTTGTAGGATTTTTTGTGGGTTTTTTGTAGCAAAAATATCACAATCTTTTAACACTTATGCACACTTCAATTTTATAAAAATTTCACAAGATTGACTTACTAAAAAATTGAAGTGCCAACACCTTTCTAGGGTTTAATGGATTTTTAGAGCATATCTCAACCTAGCACTTAGGGTTTTAACATTTTGATCAAAATTCAGGCCTTTGGGAGGAAAATTGCAAGAAATTCTCAAAACAATTGTGAAAATTGAAAATACTACCAACATGGTCAATTTATTATTTGTCAATTACCTGATTTCGTAATACTAAGCATTTACTAGATTAGAATTGAGATTCTTGAAGTTGACTTGAGCCAATGAATGAGCTCTGTTAGGGATTTTTCTTGCATGAATCAAATTTTTGAAAGGTTACTTCAGACTATGCTTCTTGAGACTAATTCAAATAAGAGAAAGACCTAATTGCTGACTCTGAGGATTGGATAGGATAGTCCTTCATTTTTGAGCTCCACATACTTAGGCAGGTATTACCGTATTACCTTCTAATGATTACTGATAAAAGTAAAGAGACAACAACAATATATGGAAAAAGTTGCAGTGTATTTGTATTAAAATCAACTCACTAATTACATTCAAAATTCAATTACTCAGAAGGTCAGACACATAACTTAGAAGTCTGCTTCAAAGCAATTCTGTTCAAATTTTTCTATTATCTTTCAACTCTATCCCAAAAATGAGTCTTCAACTCTATTTATACCTCGTTTCAACCATCTTGGAATTCCCTCATGAATGGGAATGCATCAAGCTTCAGATGGTTGAAAACCCTAAACCTAAAAAGCATAAGAAATAAAGCAATAAAAGACAAAATACAATGAGCCCTTAGGTGGTGGAAAGACAAAATTGTTTTGGCCTATTCTGCATCCTGGATCACTGATAACTAACACCTTTGTCTGTGAGTATTCATGATAGCTATTGTTATAACAAGATATGGTGACTACCATTCTGGCTAACTTACACCATTCTTAAATGATAGCTTATCATCCCTATATTCTGAGCTCAGGTGTCAGGTGCTCCAGATGTCCTCCTTACTCATCATTCAAAATGTCCAAGTCAACTGCAGTGGATTTAACTTTCTTGGCCTTTGTTAGCTCATCACATGCAGTTACTTCTTCCTCTGATGGCCAATTGAAGTCTTGGATGAGCTACAGTTGTGATTTTTGTCTTCCCCACCTAGCATCTATAATTTATTTGACACCTGTTACAAACCTGGTGAGATCTGTCTCTGCCTTAATAGCTTCATCCAGGGTTTTATTGAAGCTCTCCAAATCAACGTTATTCCCCTCACCTAAAAATGCCTCCTTCTTAGGCAATAAAAGATCAACATCTGACCTCCACTGATCAAGGCTCTTTATGGCTCCATCCCCATTCTTAATGGAAGGGATAAACTTGTTGGAACAGGAGCTGAGCATGGCTATCTTAGCTTCTATCAAATTTGCCTTACCCTTAAAAAGTGGTAATATGGCTTTAATTCTGTCTATCTCCTCACCAACCCTCACAACTATCTCTGGAATATCACTTCTCAAAGATTGAGCAAATGCCAATCTATCAAAAAGTGGTGCTCTGGTAGACCAAGTTGCATGATACCCACTTAAAATTTGTACATAGCTATCCACTTCTTTTTGTAATTCTGGCAACTTTCCATAAGCATTAAAAACAAGATCAAATTTATCTTTAATTACATTTATTCTATGCTGCAGAATATCTAACAGGGCCTGTAAGATGGCCTCATTCTTCTCCTCATTTATCTTTTCTGTTGCAAGTTCTGTAGCTAAGCCCCCCTCATGCTCTATTTGGACCCCTGCATCACAGACCTCTGTAAATGCCCTGGAATTATTTTTTAGAGTATTTATTTCATCTTTTAGCTCCTTCACAGTCTTATCCAGCAAATAATTCTTCTTCAATTCCTCTTCAAACTTTTTTCTAGTTGCCACATAATCTTTGAATGTCCTGGCTAGCCTGTTCTCCAAGTCCTCAACCACTACTTTATTCATGGAGGATGCATGGTGTAAGAGATTTTCTATCTCTGATCATGTAGTGTCCTGCAACCTCCATATTAATTGGCTACCTTGTGCAGTGTCTTGGATGTCAACCAATCTGGGCTTACTAGATTCTGGGGCCACACACCATACTGCTAGTGTCTTAGTGTCCATATTGAATCCAGAACCCCTCGTGAGTCCATCAGGGCCAAAAGCTTCATAAGCTACAGCTTTATCTTGCCTCTTGATTTGGTTAATTAGGAATGAGGACTCCAAGTCCCATCCAGGGATCAACAACATGCCACTTCTCTTTACTAGATCTCTTGCCTCCTCCACACTTAATGTTTCACTGTTGGGATCATAGGCCTGTAATTTTTCAATCATTTGAATAGTTTTTTCCTCTGATTCCCTTGGTTTCAAAGATAGTGTTAATTCATTCTGCTTAATTCTAAAGAGAAAACTTTTAAACTCAACGAACTTGATGAATTCATCATCATCTATAAACTCTTTAGCTTGGATGACCCTGTCATCCAATCTAGCTGCAACCAATTCTAACTCATCTACGGCCTTTTCTCCCTCATCTGCCATTGATGTCAAAAAAATTTGTCTTAAGTCAGCAAAGTAATGGCTATTACCTGGCAAGATTTGTAGTGCCTTTTGCCTTGCCTTTTCTAGTACATTCATCAACTTTTGTTTCTTTGATGGCCTCTGCTCAGATGTGGATGGCTCAGCTTGTTCTATTTCTCCCATAAAATCCACATCAAGTTCAACTTCTTCAAGGTTTATTCTGTCCTCCTCCTTCTCCTCAGGGATGTCTGGCAATTTAGACATAATATCTTTGTAATTCTCTAAACACATTTCAATTTTATTCATGTATTTGAGATCAGGAAAGAAACCGAGGAAGGTAGGGTTTGCCTTTTTCAATTGTTCCTCTACCCTTACAATATTTTCCCATTTACAGGTTCTCTCTTGATAGGTAACTTTGCTAAAAATATTTCTAATAACATCCTCCTCTACCATAGGCTAATTTAGAGCCAAATTGTGATTCCTCATTTCTCTCAATGCTCCTCTAACGAAGTCTTCAGGGTCATACATCCTTGCTTTACTATAGGGCAATCTGAATTGTCTGAGGAATTGATGGATTTGGTCCACATCATCTTTACCTATAGAGAAATCCCCTATTTGGAACCTTCTTATCAGAAAGGTTCCCTTATGTCTTTTAGGGCCTAAGTGCTCTCTATCCATCATGATAAGTTGTCACAAGAATTCTACTATTGCCAATCTTTCTGGGACAAATGTTGGCAGTATGTGTGGAGGTTGAGGGCAAGCATACACTCTTATAAGAGTAAAATTCACAAAAAAAACCATATCACCCCAATTGTGCTTGATGTCATTCTCATAATTGTCATTGTCCATATTAAATGCTAAGGGTCTAAGCAATTTTCTAACAAGTAAAGGAAATCTATCCCTCACAATACCTAACATGTTCATTACTGGATCCACAAAATCACTAAAAAAAGTAATGGAATTAGAGAAAGGGTAAGTTTTATCCCATACCCTGGTCCACAGCTGAACCGGAATAGTTCCTCCCTCATTCTCAGTCTCATCGATGAACCCTGGGTTGATGTAGCCAATATTGAAATAGAGGATCAAGTGCATCGACATGGAGTAGTGATTGAACTTGAAGCTTTTCAAATCAATCTTCGCATTCATCAACTCAGAGTGCATTACATTGATTATGTGCCCCACATAATCAAACTCCTTGTTGGTGTACTGATCATGAACATCTGTAGCCATGACAAAAATGTCAGCAGTCACTGTCGAACCTCCATCTAGTCCAAGAACTTTGTGTAGACCATAGATGGTATTCTGGAAATAGGTAAAGAAAAGCTCAATATCAAATGAATCTGCAACCTTCTTGGGTAACAATCCTGCCTCTTTGATTTCTCTATGAATATGCCTCCTCATAACCTTTCCAGGGTAGTAATTTCTATGTCTATTAAACAGGGCCTCCTCTCTTGCTAGGTCAATATCCATGCTCATAGGTCCCTAAAGGTCAAAAGCTTGAGTAAAAGACGCTCTATCTAACATGAAAAGTATAGACTTGTCATGCCTGTGGAAAGCTTGTGTCACTGGATTGTATGCTTGAATTAGCACTTTCATGAGGTCTACATCCAAAAATACCTCAGGTACTATCAACTTTGCCAAGTTCCTCTCCCGTGGGTTTGAAACAAGAGGGCCTCTAATTCTATTGTTATAGAAAAACATGAAGAGCTCATACCCAGTTGTGTTTGGGCATTCAGCATCCCTACAGAACACATAAGGGTCCCTCCATTCATAAGCATTAGCTGATTGCAAATTTGAGGATCCAGGCAACAGTTTCATCCATTCTTCAACATATATGTTTGGCCTCTTTGTTCTTGAATGCACAATGGCACTCTTTTCCGATACTGCAACAATATCAGAAGATCCTTGTTTTGCCATTCTTTGAAGTACTAAACTCTTTGGTTTCTCTTCGATTCTGAAAATTATGGATGCTCTAAAGTGTGAATTGTATTTAATAATAATAACTAACAAGTAACAAGCAACTCACAAGTACAACCAGGGTACCAGCCACCAGGCCACCTACTATATTAAAAATTAAAATCTCAATGTCTCATCAAGCACAGTCACACATGCATGAAATTAGTAATTACCTTTTTTAGAATTTAAATAAGTGTCACTGTCAATGGTACATCTAAGTTTCTAAGTTTCTAACCCTAGGTCCCTAATACCCTATCTCAACTTAGGCTAAATTGCTACCTGCAAATTAGGGGCCTTGGCCCTTAGCCGTTAAACTAACTAGAAAAATGAAACCTTGAGATGTTACGACACAGCTTGGCATGCCGCATGAATGATGACACTTGTACTTCCCAAGTTGAAAGTTCCCACTTTCCACATGGATCATGGTATCAACATGCAACTTAGTCTCCATCAGAATGTCTCTCACTTTTCAACCCCTTACGACGTTATGCAATAGCCATGCGTTACTTCGAAACCCCTAACCATCATAATAAATTAACCATTGAGAAGCTACCAAACAGTCAGGCATAACTTCAGAACCATCTCAATAAATTTAATTTTTAAACATTGAGAAGCTACGAAATAGCCAAGCGTAACTTCGGAACACATCACCATATTAAATTAAATGTTGAGAAGTTACGAAATAGCCAAGCGTTACTTCGGAACCCCTAACCATCATAATAAATTAACCGTTGAGAAGTTACGAAATAGCCAGGCGTAACTTCGGAGCCATCATAATAAATTAAAGTTTTAAATGTTGAGAAGTTACGAAACAGCCAGGCGTAACTTCAAAACCATCATAATAAATTAAAGTTTTAAACATTGAGAAGCTACGAAATAGCCAGGCGTAACTTCAAAACCATCATAATAAATTAAAATTTTAAACATTGAGAAGCTATGAAATAGCCAGGCGTAACTTCGGAACACATCCCCATCATATTAAATTAAACATTGAGAAGTTACGAAACAACCAAGCATTACTTCGGAACCCCTAACCATCATAAATTAACCGTTGAGAAGTTACAAAATAGCTAGGCATAACTTCAGAACCATCATAATAAATTAAAGGTTTAAACGTTGAGAAGCTACGAAACAGCCAAGCGTAACTTTGGAACCATCATAATAAATTAAAATTTTAAACATTGAGAAGCTACGAAACAGTTGGGCGTAACTTCGGAACCAGTAACACTATTTGAAAAAAAGTCATCTGACTTCTCATTGTTTCATTTGTATACTACTATACAGTATTACAAATTTACAGACTATAGTATTACTATTTAATTCAAAAACTGGTATACAATATATTATATACATAATACTGGTAACTTAAATTGATTCACTGATTCAACATTTCACTGAAGTTTTGAATGGCTGTGGACGAACCGTTTTCAAAACCAAAATGAAAACTACATTCGATTATTTCGTATTTACAAATTACAACTTACAAGTAACAATTAACAAAAAAATTTGTAATGGTAAGCTGTAAGATCCACATTGCACAAAGAAAAAAAGATTAGTCAGATTAGTCGATGCATAGAGCAGCAAATAATGGGATCATCTGATTCATCTCCTCTTGGAATGCCTCCTGGTCGAAGCCATGATCGTCAAAAATGGTGCGCATCTTCGCCTTGTCATGTTCTACTTCAAGTTTGAACATGTCACTCAAGTAACCAGCGTAACTGGTAGCATGATGATGATCCCTTGCTGCAAACATTAGATGACTGAGGACATCCTGTTGAATCTCCTCCTCCATATCCAAAGTTGGTTGGATAACAGGTTTTGGGTTCTCATTTGATGATCCCTCAACTACTGGAAGACCCATTTTGTGAAAGCACCGAGAAAATATAAATAATCACCAACTTGTCATCCAAATTTAGAAATTTAGAAAGCTCCTATGCTGAATGCTCTGCAATTCCACTACCAAGGAGTATATAAAGAAAATAATCACCAACTTGCCAGCCGCAATAAATTTTGAAGGAATGTTTCACGTCAAGTGGTAATTCAAGATGAAATTAATGAATATCGATAAAGAAAAATTGCAGACATTGTAATGTCCTGCGTAACTTGGCTCCAAAGTTGAAACGAAGAATAATAAATGTTGAATCAAAGCTCATATCTCCTAAAATTATCCTTTTTAATGTCTAATCAAAATCTTGGCTTGGATAATGGATAATCGTACCACTCAAGTTACGCAAACTGTCGGCGTTGCCTCGGAACCACCATATCCTAGCTGCGATTTTAAATTTTGAACTGACAACTTGGTAGCCGCATTAAACTTTCGCGTAATGTCACTTGGCTCCGAAAAGAAAGATAATGAATATTTATGATTTTAATCAAAATCTTATCATCTTTAAGTCTCATTAATTGTACTTCAGTGATCAATGTCACTGCAACTTTGCGGCTAAGTTACGCAGACTGCCAACGTGGCCTCGAAACCCCCATATCTTATCTATGAATCACGATCATAACTTCTAAAGTCACGTACACTGTCAACCTGTCCTTTGTGTATCTTCATGGCCTTCAACTGCAACCTACCAGCATAACCGCCGAAGTCACACACGCCGTCAACCTGACCATTACGTATCTTCGTAACTGTCAGCATCGACCCTCCTTTTAGCCTGCCAAAACTACGCACACACCACACTATTACCAGTCACCACAACTATTCGCCAATTTATATTTTTTATAATATAAATACTCTTTTATATTCGCCAATTTATATTTATTATAATATAAATACTATTTTCTATTCACCAATGTATTTTTTTTATAATATAAATATTGTTTTATATTCGCCAATTTATATTTTTGTAGTTATAAATACTGTTATATATTCGCCAAGATAGTCCCACCTACTTTCAGGGAGCATCAATGATTCGCCAATTCAAATTATTTTTTTTCTTTGAAAATAAAATAATTTCGCCAAAAAAAAAAAATTTCCCTTCTCACTTTCGCCACTTTTTTACACCTTTCTTAAAGGGGGGGTTTCTTAAAGATTACCCTGATCACCTTTGATATAACAAAAAAATATAACTACCGAGAATGTCAATTTCATAACTTTCTCTACTATCTTATGCCATTGGATATCGATTGTAGGGCTTTATAAATATTGCTTGTCACTTTGTTGAAGAAAAATCAAAGCGTTGCATATACAGATCAGGGATAATTTATCAAATAAACTCTACTTATGACCTCATTTAAGTTGGGAAACAAAACTAAAAGCTCTTGATTTAACCCGATCATGCTAGAAGACGTGTGATTACATCAAAGATTTCAAAACTATTATAAATACATGAATTTTTTAAAGTTGGAAAACCAAAACTGTTAATTTATTCTAACTAGGCTACAAGACAATGATATGGAGGATCTAAAGACTACTACTAGCAATCGCACCTAGGTGTACAATGGGTACACCATATTAATGTTGGAGGAATAAAAAATGCATTCATTTATTTGGTGGCAATATTGTATCTAAAATTAACCAATTTGAATATAAACATTATATAATTGTATTGTAATTTGTTTTTTTTAAAGTAAATGTAAGTTTATTGTTAATTATAATTAATATTTTTTAAACCAAAAATGTATTGTTGTACATTCTAAAATACAATAGGAATCTATTGTATATACTATTTATCAATGAAAAATAAGTGATTTGTTTTTTAATAAAGTTGTATGGTAGATAGGTGTGTGGCCTTTTTTAATAAATAGTTTATATTTTTGAAACATAATTTATTAGTGAATGAGAATTATTTTTTTTCCTATATTTGGACTTCATTTGGAGACAATATCCTTAGAAGATAAAATAATAGAAATACAAAAGTTTACTTTCTTATTCTTTTTTGGTGAATAGAGATAAAATTGTCCTTGCTTTACTACATATAGAAGATGAGAAACTCCTTGTTTGTGCTTTTCTTATGGTGGAGGACAAGACTTGTAACTCACTTTATTTTCTTTGAATCAAATTCATTTCAATTTCATGGTCTGTAATCATTCTTTAGGAAATGATTTTCATTATGACAAAATATACTTTTTTATAAAGTTGTATGACAAATAGGTGTGCAACCTTTTTTAATGTATAGTTTACATTTTTAAAACATAATCTATTAATGAATTAGAATATTTGTATTTCCTATATTTGGAGTTCATGTGAAGACAATATCCTTAGAAGATGAAATAATAGAAATACCAAATTTTACTTTCTTATTCTTCTTTGGTGGATAGAGATAAATTGTTCTTGCTTTCAACATATAGAAGATGAGAAACACCTCGTGTGTTCTTTTCTCACAAGAACTATAACTTTCTTTCTTTTCTTTTAGATAATTTAGGAAGCTATGAAGATGAATGTATTTGTTATATTTTCAACTTTACAACTTGCTTTTGGATACTTTGTATATGACGAATGTTCTCCTTGCATTCAAATAGAGCTTATGTAATAACAAGTAAAAGGTAGGGATATATACATTTCCATTTAGTTTGAAAATTATTTTGACCATTAATATATTTTAAGCATTGATGAGCCAAATAGTCAACATCCTTTAGTTGATCAAGCAAATATCTTATAAGTAACACATATAAATTTATACATTAAAAGACACAATAACATGAAACAAGATGTCAACCTCCTTAAACCCCACTTGGAGAGTTAAGATTATGCAAAAAAAAGTAAAAATGAGGATATTATTATGCATTTTCAATTAGATACCTAGACTTGCGTACATTTATACTAGTAATGATGATCATATGATATTATTTTAAGCAAATGTTAAATTACCTCACTAGATTAATAAGAATATCCATTAAATGAATAATCATGCATAGTACCATGGACAAGCAATCATCCATATTAGTTTTTGATGAATCTCCTCATAATAAAATGAGATGATTTGAGGTCTTATAGGAAAGGAAACTCTATCAAGGTTCATTTCCATAAAGTATCAAATGAGCAAGTGAAAATGAACTCGCATGTTGTATATCCATAGATTGTATAGTTTATGTCTACGAGCCATCTCTAATAGATCATCTTTTATTTTCATTGGCTTGTCAGTTCTTGCAAAGAGCAGCACACAAATTTCAATAAGAGAGAAGACATGACTATCCCAATATGGTTGCAGACATTATAAAAAGCTATAATTTTATTTGAGTCTCCCAATAAATGTATTTTCCAATGCACTATGTCCTGCGAACCCTAAAAATGAAAATAAAAATGATTTCCCACAAACTTTTTCTTCTTGCACGACTTTCATGGCAGGCTATGTGGGTGTGTCATGTCCACATAATAAAAAATGCTTTTCCACAAAAAAATTCTTCTTGCACGACTTTCATGGCAAGCTATGCGGGTGTGTCATGTCCACATAAAAGCACCTACCACTCTAAACGCACGCCATCACACTCAACACTAAACCAAGTATTTAATGTTTGTTCTGTGGTTTATAAAATAGATGTTTGATACGCACAAAGTCACCAGTTTGAATCACAACATAGAGCTTTCATAAATTGATAACTAAAGATAGCTTGTCTGGATGCAAAGTGGTTTCAATGGAGTAAATACCTGAATCAAAATTTCCTCTAAGGGACACAGGTCTATTCTTTTCATGGTATTAATTTTATTAGTTTGTGGTACAAATACAAAACTCATATGAAAATAGCTTCTTTATCCTTGTTTCCTCTTCTTTTATTTTGTTTCTGAAGGAAGAGAAACCTCATTGATCTCTGATGTGTTTAGTTTCAGCATTTTTAAAATAATTGTAAAACATTTTAATGTTGAGGCATAATTCCCTAGTAACCATGAGAATCCATCTTTCAATTCATACCACATTTTGGAGGTTTTGAATGCAAATCCCTTCCCAAAGACAATCACAAACTTCCAATTTATAGTGGGAACTATAATGGTATTAATCATGTGGTCTACTGGATTGCATAAGAAACCTAGAATAACTGGTTGATAGATAAACTTGAGATTTTCTCCTTTTATTATACTTAAAATTGATAATTGGTTTTGAAAACTGACAAATGGTAGTGCTTGTGTTTCAGTTATCAACATTATTTATTGGTGACAAAATTCATAAACGCTTAACTATTTGACAAAGATTTTGAATTAATAGCTGGATATTAACTAGTTCAATCTTTAAATTCTAATATCTTTTTTTTTTTCTCGATAATAATAGTATTTTATTAATTAAATAGAAATATGCAATATAGCTAAGTGTCCTTCTAGTTCAAACCTTCCATTCAAAAGCCAAAAACATTTTATAGGATCGATATTTATAGACCCTTACAAAGCATTGGAATCTAGAAATTTAAAAAAAAACATCTACAGACCCTCGACATTCAAAAAGGAGCCATTATGATAGTTACGGGGTATTACATCTATAATAGCCAAATCCCACACTAGACCCATTCAAAAAATGCCAAAAAACACCTGCGAAAAAGATTGCTTAAGCCCTGACCAGTCGCACTACTCGGCCCCTGCGATGCGAGATAACAGAACGACACTTGCGAGGATGAACAACTAGAAACCCAAGCACCTTGCATCAACCAGATTGTTCATAACTCCTGATCTCCTCCTTTAAAAGCGCCCATTCCACTGCAATCTTTTGTTTATACTCCTCTCTATCCACCTCTAAGGGCCACCATAGAAAAGAGAAAACCCCTTTCGCCCATCCTTCCACAGGGTCCGCAAAGCATTCATTGAAGTTAAAACCAAACCAAATAAAATCCCATTCTAGCAGAAAATCCAGACCCCATCAACTCCTTAGGAAATAAAGAAGTCATTACCCATTTCACCGAATCCTCCTCACTATCCAACTCCAAGCCCCATGCCAGGATCATTGCTGCTATGTCTACATTTATCTTCTAATGGTGCTGAGCATCCTAAAAGAGCGGCCCCAACATGTGTTGAACCGCCTTGATCACCTCATTTGATGGGCATTTGAGCAAATTCTTCAACCTTAAATCCACCACTGGGCCATATAACGCTTTTTATTGCAAGCCCATTTTGAAGGTGAAAGTAGGCTCCATTCCTCACCTGTCACATTCAAACTGGAAAACATAGCCAAAGCATGCATTGCACCTTTTTAAAGTAAACTTCACATGCTCCAAACAACACCGTACTCTGAAACTCAGTCCTCAAAAACACCTACCACATCGTAAATCATTAAAACATACCCCTTGCTGAATCCACTTCAAAACATCATAGATATCCAACGTCATCCTCAGCTCTACCCACCCACATCATCCACCCTAATGGCAAATTAAATTCTAATAGATGGATATTAGCTAGATCAATCTTTAAATTCAAAAATATTCTTTGCGTCCTATTCAAGATTTTACATTTTTAGTGGTTTGATAATATACATATGAAGTATCAAAGAAGGTGGAGTAATATTCAAACATAATTTTCCTTGTAGAAACTTGTACAAGGGAGTTAATTTCAAATTTATTTATTTGTTTTATATAGCTTATCAATCCATTAAAATTACCAAATTTACAACAATACTAATTTGCACATCAACATTGAATTTATTGTCCTTATTTTGGGTTGGAATTTATGTCTAGTTATCACTTCCATTAGTGGGATTTTTGCTCCTTTTTATTGAAGAAGCATGGATAGATGAATGGGAGCTCAAGGACAGAGACCTAAAATTATTGGAGGAGCTGTAAATATTACTGCAAATAGGGTGCTTGATATGGGTAAAAGAAAATTGATGGTTTTCTTACTGTTGAGGGGCTATTTTTTTGCCCAGGGCTAAGATATTGGGTTCATATGTTCTCCTATTTGCCCTTCTGCGATAAGTTGAACATTTTTCTCCAATATCTGCTTCAACATTAATTTCTCAAATGGTTTTACATGCCTTATATTGTACTGATTACACATCTAGGGATGTTGAAGGCGGCCTTGTGGGAAAGGATGCCTTTGAAACAATATCCCAACTACTACCTAGCTCAAAACTCATTCTTTGGTGATTAGGGTGATTAGGGTTTCATATATGTTATTTCTGCTAAATTTATCACTTCCCTCTTTTTGGGTTTCTGTTTCAGAATTGGAAGAGCTAGATTTCTTCCTAATGGTCCAAACCATCCTCAAGGCCTTCTCCATTTCTTCACTCTGTACATTACCTTCAAGGATCTACTTTTTTTTTCTTGCCAATCTTATCATGCAAGTGACCTGTGAAATAAATCAAGATTGTTTAAATGTCTTTATAGTCATACAAACCATACTACTAAATCCATTCTCTATTTGTATCTCATAAATTATTATCAATTTTTATATTTTCTCTAGGAGATTCGATTCACAAAATAGTGAACAGATGCATGTTATATAAATCTATATAGATTATCTATTTTGAATTTTGAATTTTGACCTTTCCATTTGAGTAGTAGTAATGATACACATAATCTATAATAACATGGGCTCAATCTAGGGCTAGGGTTAGGGTCTAATTAATACACGAACATAAGTTGTGTGATTTTCCCTTCTTCTACAACCATACCTTATTCTCCAACCCTAGCCAAATGAAAATGACTATAAATCTCACAACTACATTGCATCGTAGGAATCATACCCTACAAATCATTGTGTGAAACATTTAGAAGTCATCAAAAGGTCATAAAGCAGGGCATACTTTAGAGAATCACCATAAAAGCCAATGAGCAGCCTTCATTGCAAAGGTAATGGCTATGCAACTTGCAAGCTAGGGACTTGTATGTGTAAATAATACTCCACACCAATGTGATATTTTTTAAAATAAAAGATTTCAGTTTTGCATATTTTGTGATTATTCATGACCAAAATGTTTTTTTACAAGCAGAGCAGCATAAGTATTATTACTATTTTGGAATCTAAAAATTACTAACAGATTCATTATGTACCTTACATAATCTTGACGATTGTTCCTTGATCACTATCTAATAAGAAATCTGAATCTGCTAGCTGCTAGTTGTTAAATTTCCATACATATTATTTGCACAAGAAGGAACAAACTTAGCTAGTGTTTCCCCTCCCACCATTCCCATAGAAAAGGGGCTAACAAGTGTCCATGATGCCATCTAAAACTTTATAATGACATCACATAAGCCTAGAAGAAGCATCTTGCACATGGAAGAAATTGTACTCTTATTGTTAATTTATTTAATAAATGAAATAAATTATCTTAGAAATGGATTCGAGAGATTGTATTCTTATACCTAGTAAGCTCAAAATCTATAGCTCCATCACCGAGAAAGCCTACCAAACAAATAAACCCTAGTCAGAGCAAGCCCCATCTGTCGTAAACAAAAAGCTACAGTGTAGAGCAAAAAGACAACAAGTCTCTATACCTTGTGTATCGAGATTCACCAGAGTTCCCTTTGCATGTGTATGGTTACAAACAATAGATTTGATGTCATAATATAATGAATGGTTTAAAATATCTTCACATTCTCACACAAAAATTTAAACAATAACAAAAAAATATCTCTTTTTTTCTCGATTCAACTGTGTCAAATAATTTTTGCCAAATTAAGTAAAACTTATTTGCGAATAAACACGTCACAATTTTTTTTAACTGGACTACTAATTTGATTATCACAATGATACAACTACAATGATTCTCGCTATTACAGATCTACCATTATAGTACTGAACAACAAAAACCTGGCTTGCAAAGAAAACATCACTACATTACAGAACCCCAAAAACTCCCTACTCAAAACATAAATTCCTAAAACTACACTACATTCTGAGCCACACCACGACAATACTCAATTCCTCCTACTACTGTGCTATAAAATTGTTAAGATTAATACGCAAAGTGATCACTTTGATAGACAAAATGGGCATCTAGATTAAGTGTAGTAGCAACAATTTCCAATAAGCCAACGGTCATCTTTCATGCTGGCAATACCGTGCTCAGGAAGACGGCAGCGGCTATACAACCATATAATTAGATAACTTACCAAGGGGACACTTTTTTAGAAAAAAACTAAGTATACTTTGTTCCCCTTGGTAAGTTATCTAATTATATGGCTACATAGCCGCTGCCCAGGAAGACCATTCATATTGACTTTCACACACACCAAATCCACACAAAACAGTAAGTCATTGGCAAGAACGAAATAGTGCATCAATCATTTCTCTTGCACATTAAAGACAAGACCATATGCCAGAAGTTTTCCTCTTTTTCTAGGGACATGTTCCAATGGAATATGGTGGGGTATGTTTGTCGTGTACACTGCTAAAAAGTGGTTGAAAATAATGAAGGGTGGCGATCAATTCAACGGTAGTCATTTTTATCTGCAGGTGTTTCAACTGTCTGATGCAAAAATCAGCTCAAACCCTTTCATAGGGAAATGCCTACGTCGTAATTAACCCCGCTTTGTTACAATAGATGTTGAAGTTGGCTTGAGAATTGTTGCTTGTTGCTTGTTGCCCCACTTGAGAATGCATGAAATACCTACTTAATTTTCCCCACCAGAGCAAAGAACGTCCTCAAGACATATTTGATCTTAAACTAAATTATTGGAATTACAGTTAAGGCTGCTCAATTGAAACTCATGGTTTTCACTGTTACACCTAGATGAAACTCATGGATTTCACTATTCAGGATAGAATGTCAGTATAATAATTCCCCCTTTTATATATCCTATATTTTCATCAGCTGCAAGTAATAGATAGGGAAAAAATTCAAAGAAAATTGGATATACTCGTCACAAATTCGATTCTTGTGCAACCTTTAAAACCCACTCCACACTACCATTTGTCGGTGTATACATAAATAAACTTCATGGTTCTATCCAAAATAGAGGAGGAAACAAAGAAAACAAGGGAGGAAAGCATATAAGGGCATAATATTAATTTAGATTGGTAGATAAGGTCAATATTAAGAAGTAAAAAATTATTATAATATTAAACATAAAAATCATAGGTACAGATTTAAGTTTATGTTGGTACATATTTATGTTGTAGGCATTTCCCTATGAAAGGGTTCAAGCTAAAAAAATTATTTGATGGTGGAAAATCCCCTAGACAGACTGACTATCATTGAAGTCATCTGAAGTGTTTATTTTTTCCACTTTACATGTCGAACTTCTCGTGCAAAATTTAATTTCCCTAATTCTGTACCTGCCATTCCTTCTGCATCGTCTCTTTCTCCTCAACAAATTCCTGTAGGCCGCAACACAAGTAATTTCTTGGATAATGCTATGTCGTGGCCACTATAGCAGCAACCATCAAGATGTTGGAAACTACAATTGAAGCAATTGTTGTATTGTCATTGATGTCAAACCTTAATTGGTAAGATTGTTGCTATTTAAGAAAGTACTATAATTTGCTGAGTGTTGCACAACTTAATAGCACTAGCTACCGAGTGAAATTTCATCATAGGAAGGCCAAAATATTTGATGCCACTGGTGAACTAATTGGAAGTGGAGAACAGACAAGAGGTAATTTGTTCTATCTAGACCTATCTGAAGAAACATGTATGATTGTACAACTTGATGATATTTGGTTATGGCATAAGCGGCTATGTCATGTTAACTTTGATAATCTAGTAGAAATTAGCAAGAAAAAGAAAGTGAGAGGTCTACCTAAATTGAAGAAACCTGAGAATGTAATGTGCAAAGAATGTCAGTTGGGTAAGATGACAAAATCTAGTTTCAAGAGAAAAATTTTTACTTATGAGAATATCTTAGATTTGGTTCATACTGACCTTTGTGGACCGATGGGTGTACAAAGCTATTGCGGTGCTAGATATTTTATCTTGTTTGTTGATGATTATACCAAAATGATGCATGTAATGTTCTTAAAGGAAAAATTTGATGTTTTTCAATTTTTTAAGTGGTATGTGGCTAAGGTTAAAAGAGACAGGTAAGAACCTGAAGTGTCTGAGATCTGACCGAGGTGGAGAATTTACATCAAATGAATTTAATCTATTTTGCAATGATAGAGGGATCAAAAGACAGATGTCTACATGTAGAACTCCTCCATAGAATGATATAGCAGAGAGAAGGAACATATCTATTTTGGACTATGCAAGGACATTAATGATTGAAAATAATGTTGCACAGAAGTATTGGAAAGAAGCTATGAATACAGCTGTTTATACTCTTAATCGAGTATAGATTAAAAAAAGGTACAAATTTGACACCTTATGAATTATTGCATGGGTATGCACCGAATGTAAAGTACTTTAGAATTTTTGGAAGTAAGTGCTACATATTAAAGGATAGTAGAAATGGAAAATTTGATGTTAAAAGTGATGAGGGTATATTCCTAGGCTATTCCACAAAAAGTAAAGCTTATAAGTGTTTGAATTCTAACACTAACAAAATTGTGGAAAGTGTGAATGTTAAAGTTGATGAGTATGCAGAGAAAAATGAAGCTGACAGTAACAAAGAACCAGAAGATTACAAATCTTTTATGTATATAGAGGAAGAAGAGGCAAGTGACAGACCTGCACATGATGCTGAGTCTTGGGTAAGAAATGTCGAGCATCAGGATAACAATGCCAAGAGAGAAGAAGAACATGCTGAGCAACAAGAAGAAGCTGTCGAGTATTAGAAAGAGGTTGTCGAGCATTCATAAGCTAAATCTGACAATCTTGTTGGTGAACCTGATGAGCTAAATAAAAGAAGAGCAGAACCTGTTCTAGCACAATATGTTAGCTTGTGGTGACTGATCAGGAAAGTACTGTACATTTTTCCTCCTGACCTCGCAATTTTTTTTGAGGCCGACTAATTTTTTGGTAATTTTTGGGCCGACATGTTGTAACTCATTCTAACCCTAAAGTGAAAAAAATATTGTATAATATGGCTTAGGGTTAGGGATTTCATCATGATGTATGATTTTAGTACTTGCGGCGGAATTGAGCTGTAAGGGATTATAGATTGTAATCAGGTTGTAATCACTAGATAATAAAATATTGGACTGGTTGTTGGTGGACGTAGCCCAGGGATTGAGTGAACCATGTTAAATCTTTGTGTCTTGTGTTCTCTTCTGTGTGGTTTATTGTTTTTCCGATATTGGTTATATTTGCATGTAATTATTATTTCTGTCTTGTTAATCCTAACACAATATGTAAGGAGACATCACAAGCCTTAGCAAATTATTGGAGATAAAGATACTGGAATTTAGACTAGAAGCAAGGCAAGAGATCCAACATGTTTACTATGTGAATTTGATCCTAAGAGAACAAAAGAGGCATTAGAAAATGAAGATTGGATAGAAGCAATGAGTGAAGAGATAGACTAGATAGAGAAGAATGATACCTGGACTCTAGTGCCGAGACCAGAAAATAAGAATGTCTTTGGGACAAAGTGGGTATTTCGTAATAAGCTGAATTAACATGGTCAAATCACAAGAAACAAAGCTAGGCTGGTATGCAAAGGCTACGCATAAGAAGAAGGAATAGATTATGGGGAGACATTTTCCCCTGTAGCAAGATTGGAAGGAGTCAGAACTCTGCTTGCATATGCTACCTATAAAGGTTTCAAGGTATACCAAATGGATGTTAAGTCTGCATTTTTAAATGGTATATTGGAAGAAGAAGTATATATTGAACATCCAGAAGGATTTGTTGATCCAAATAGAAGACACATGGTTTGCAAACTGAATAAAGCACTGTATAGACTGAAGCAAGCTCCTAGAGCATGGTATGAGAGATCTCACAACTACCTAATACAGATTGGATTCTCAAGGACAAATGACACAAGCAATATGTACATGAAAGATGAAGAAGGTAAATGAATCTTGTTGGCTAAGATCTTTGTAGATGATATTATATTTGGTGGACAAGATGCCTTGTGTAAGAAATTTTCAAATGATATGCAAACTGAATTTGAAATGAGTATGTTTGGGGAGATCAAATTTTTTGTTGGTTTGCAAGTATATCAGATGAAGAAAGGAATTTTCATCACCCAGACTAAATATGTTCATGAGATACTGAAAACCTTTGGTATGGAAGATTCAAGACCAGTAAGTACTCCCATGGCTACTGGACAGAAGTTGTCTAAAAATGATGATGTCGTAGAAGTTAACTAGACTTTGTATAGATATATGATCATAAAGCTACAATATGTTGTACATAGCATACCAGATATTGCCTTAGATGTTGGGATTGTGGCAAGATTCTTTTCCAATCCTAAGGAAACTCACATGATGGCGGTTAAAAGAATCATGAGATATTTAAAGGGAACTGTTGACTATGGATTGTACTACAAGAAGCATGACAAATTTAAACTGAGAGTGTATACAAATGTTGATTGGGAAGGAAATGTAGATGACAGAAAGAGTACTAGTGGTGGAGCTTTCTTTCTTGGACAGAGATTAGTTTCCTGGACAAGCAAGAAACAAAATTGCATTTCCCAATCTACTGCTGAAGCTGAGTATGTGGCTGCAGCTGTGAATTGTTCAAATTTGATATGGATAAAGCAATTGTTGGTAGGCATGAAAGAAGAAATCATTGAACCAGTTGTCATCTTCTGTGACAACACAAGTGCTATCAATATCTCTAAGAATCCAGTGATGCACACAAAGACCAAACACATTGCCATCAAGTATCATTACTTGAGAGAATTGGTACAAGATAAAGAGGTCCGCATGGAATATGTGAATACAAAGGAACAATTAGCAGATATATTCACTAAGGCTTTACCTAAAAAAGCTCATGAATACCTAAGAAGTCAATTAGGGGTCCTTCCCCTAACTGACACTGCCTAGTCAAGCTAGGAGCACTGCATCAAATGTGCTGCAAAGAACATCTAACAAATTGATGCAGAGAAAGGTCACACTTTAGGAGTAGCCTAGAGTTGTGAAAAGCACAGCAAAGTCAAGAATCAATCATAAGCAAGATGACAGAGGGAGAAATATTGTTACTAACTGAAAGGATGATATTTACATCTACAAGATGTATGTTTTTGTTGCTGCTTTGGTATTTTTGTCAAAGAGGGAGATGATAACAGATGAATACACAAAATGAGAAGATTAAGATAGTGGGAGAAATTTAGTGGACGGTCAAGCATGGCTAATTGATTCTGCATCAAAATGAAGCTAAGGATATTATAAATATTTTTGATGGATAGATAAGTTTTTGGATTTGTTGGTAATTCATGTGATATTCATATGGTGTTGCCATCAATGCCAAAGAGTGAGATTGTTGGAAACTACAATTAAAGCAATTGTTGTATTGTCATTAATGTCAAACCTTAACTGGTAAGACTATTGCTATTTAAGAAATTACTATATCTATTTAAGTGTTGCTAAGGGGATAGGCAAGGTTGGTAACAAAAACACTTAAAGAAAGGTTGAATTATCTTGATACTTTAATGAGTACTTGATTATGTGGCACAATGATAAGACAATGTATTATTTATCTAAGTAAGAATAAAGACTAAACTGGTAGGCTTAACTGAGCAAAAGTGAAGAAATCTAGTTTAAGCCAAGTGTTGTTTGTGTCGACCGAGCTAGTATATGCCAAGTAAAATCAGTGTTGACCGAACACCAGTGTCAGCCGAGGAAACAATTTATGTGGTGACTAAGCTTTCTAGAGAAGACCGAGAAGTTGAACACAGTATCGACTGAGCATTAGTATTTTGCATTTGAGGAAGAATTCAAATTTTCAGCCAACATCGTTGAATTATTGGATTATGTAAAATGTGTTGACTTTATTTATTGATTGTATGAAAGCATTTAATGCACTGTAAAATATTTTAAGAGATTCGAGATATTTCTAGAGGGATAGCCGAAGAACATAATGTAGGACAGATTCAATGAATCTGAATTAATCCTAAGATCTACGAAGGAGATTAAGCAGCAAAAGATGTATTGACCTAATAGAGGTAGTATTAAAGAAACCTAAGCGAGAGGTTGATAGAGGGAGTAGATGCTGGAAGTATTGTTGATGTTATTGACTATCTAAGCAGAGAAGGCTGAAGGAGAAGTGTTGTGATTTCTTGAAGAGAGTTTCGATCAGATCAGTGATGGAGATGGAAAAGGTTCACAGTCAGTAAGCCAGCATATGTGTATGGAATTGGATCTGATATTTGCAAAGTGAGTTGTATGTTATTTCAGATCAATACTACTGCTACTTTCTAACCATTGTAACAGTCAAAATCTTTTTAACAAAGGTTGAACTAACAGTCATAGGTATAAATCTTTTGAACAAAATTATATTCTAATGGAGTGTATGTAAGTCCTATAACAAGGTGCACTTTTAACAGAGTGGTTTAAATCTTTTAACTGGGTCACACCTGACAGTGTATTTGTAACCTTTGACAGAGTTGACTTTTCACCGAGCTCACTTCAAAAGAGTGAACATAATAGTAACATGTTACAAAGCGGTTTTTCTTTAATTGAGTTTCTACTATAAATTCTGGTGTTGATACTTGTGTGAATGTTTTGGTTTGAATATTTTTATGTTTTACAAGTTAGATGCTATTGGAAAAGTGGACTACACTGTTGTATGTTTCTGTTATGCAATCAATAATGATCGAGTAGGTGTTAGTTATTAGATTTGATTTGTTGAAGAGTTTAAAGTTTGTTTTATACATATGGACCTGAGAACAACCGATTCACCCCCTCTTTGTTGTTCTAAATCATATTAACACAAAATTGTCCCTTAGTCTAGAAATGGGAGCACCAAATGATGCCATTGAACTCGTATCCGAAGAGCTCGACCTTGCCATGTGGAATTTTTTTTTGAGGATTCGGACTACAATCAGTCATTTGATGTGAAGAAATTCTCATTTCTAGAACCTTCGACGTCACCAAGAGAAGAGCAGGGGTTCATTTTGTTAGATGATATCTGAGACATTGTTGACCTGGCCAAAATAGAAAAGTTGAATGGATGTCTTTTCGTGCTGGGATTTAGTGTTTCTAGCGACAACAATGCCCTCTCGGCCGCTTGGAAATAGCATCTCTAGCACATAGTACAACGTCTATCAATCTTTGTTACAGAATTGGATAAGTTCAGGGATAAGTCCTCCAATTTTATCTACATCTAAAATTTCATGGGTGCGGGGACCAAATATGATATACTTATGGATCGATTTTTTATTTCAATTTTTTTAAAAAAATATGGTGCAATTTGTTATTAGTCCCATCCTTGGAATATATGCTTATGATATTTTGTATTATGGCTTGGTTGTAGGTGTAAAATTGATGTGAGGGATTAATTTTTCTTTGAAAGATTCTGAGTGGTCCACTCCAATCTCTACTCTTATCATCTCATATCTCATTAAGCTCTTCAAAGAACACATCACTCACTCATAACACAATATTGGGAATTAAAACATATATTTTCAAAGCAACTGAGTTGAATCATGTAGACAACGGAGGGGTTTTTCTGGTATCACAGAATCAAAATTTCAATTTGAAGCTGGAAAATCTGGATGATGGATCTAATTTCTATGTGTGCATTGTACACATGCCATTTGATGTTGTGGTTTGGACGGCCAACAGAGCAGTGCCAATTTCAAATTCGGACCAGTTCATTCTCACTATGACAGGTGCTAGCATCAGGACGTCGCAGGGTCAAATCCTGTGGTTTGTTAAGGCATGATTGCACCTCATAAAAACTCATTCTGTAGAGATCACAACCTATTTAAAGCTAGCAATTAAATTTATGGTCACTAGAAAAAGCAGCCCAGAGCATTTCCAATTATAATATCTAAAAAATGTTCCATTACAATTATGCTTTGATGGATGTAAACACCATGTTCTAAGCCTCCATTTGGGCACAGGCAGGAAGGACACTAGCAAAGGATCTGACCTTACACTTGCTAATTGCATTTGCTTGAAATTTTCTAAAGCCTTTTCAACAAATTCATTCTCTGCATATTTGGCATCATTGCATTCTATGGAATGACATCTCTTTCAGGCATTTTGTCAAACAGTCCACATGCCTTGTCTGTGCTTCCACACACAACCTCTTCCCTTTATGATTTGATGGATGTCCATACTTGTTTCAAAGCTCCCATTTTGGCACTAACAGGGAGGATGGATGCTAGCAAATAAAATGTCTAAACTTAAAGTAAATGTTTTTTCTACAAATGAATTTCAAGTACTACATAACTAGAGCCAATGTTAAATCTATGGTATGAAGACTTACCATAACATCAAACTGCTCAACTTTGGAACATAGTACCTGGAATGTATTTCAAAGGCATACTCTTGATGGTTATCATCGATTGGGAATTGGAATCAGAGAAGACAAGTGCACTTGTATGAAAGATCACATGCCGTTTAGAAGAGAGTGCAAGATGTGGAAGCATAGATAGGACACATGCACTTTTGACCAAACGCCATAGCTGCTACTTGTCAACTAAACTATACAATAGTAGACAGTAGATACCAATGGCATTCACCACGTGGTAGGACCTGGCAGTCACCATTGGAAGAGTGGCCAAGAAGGCAATTGAGTTGTCAGTAGAAGATATTAATAATGATAAGACTATGCTCAATTGAACCAAACTTGTGCTCAGCGTGATGGACACCAATTGCAGTGCTTTCATTGACACTTCAGTGGGTATGCTATGCCCAAATTTTTGGTTTTCTCAGTCGAAGAAATGTTGTAAGTCGTTTGCAAATTTAGATATCTTTATGAAATTATATATCGGATTGCAAGCAATTTGATCAAAACTGAAAATGACTTTTTGGGGGTTTAATTTGTTCGGCACGACTGAGCATTTTTTTGCAGTCTTTTAATCTGGTGATGGGGGATTTATCGAACAGGTCAGTGTGGGAGAGTTAAATACATTTTTTTATATGGTTGTTGTCTGTGTTAACTATCGTTTTAGGGAGTCTAAGTCATAGGTTTGACTCTTACTTGCTATGATTTAACCTACAATGTGTGTTAATCATTGATGGGGTCCACTTCACATTTTATAATAGGTTAAGGGGGCTTTCTCTATCAAAGAACTAAGCCTCGAGTCGTTAGGCCTTTTGGAAATGAACATCAAGGCATGCTTATTAATTATGGAAGCTATGGCTTGATTTTATTATAATTATCATTATGGGGTTATGAAAGTTATTTAGCTCGAGTTTATAGGTTTAAAAAGGAAAAAGATAATTTTTAAAATTTTTTATCTCTAGTTATATCTCGGTAATTAAAAACTATCCTACTTTAAGCTAAAACTTGCACAACTTTCTATCAAAAAAATTTCCTTCCTTCAAGATAAAATTGGCTCATCTTTTTTTTTTCTAGTTCCAAGCACTCTCATGATAACTATCGATACAATATTCTTTCTAAATTAGTGATTTTGTTCAACTTCACTTGGATAGAAAAAGATTTCACAATCTACACCATCAAAAATTGAATTCCCTTATTGTAGACCCCTAAATAGTTTTCTAATGTGTTAACCACAACAATTTTTTTGCTATATTTCATAGTTGAACTTGGCATTCATGAAGTTATAAATATGAGCCAAGTAAAGTTGTAAAAGGCATCACACTTAAATTTTTCAAACCACCGTACTAAATATAAGATCCCTAAACTTAACCATGAAATGATTTTTTTATAATTTTTACAATATTCAGACATGCACTAATCATAAGAAGAAATCAATACTTGAGGTCCAAAATGCACTTTGTCAACAAGCTTAATGGTTCACTGAGTCAATAGTAATAAATATTCTTGAATAGCTATAATAAACTCACCAACAATTTAAAGATAACCATAGTTGGTTCATGACACATCCAACTAACTATACTTCAAAATAAGGTATGATTGTCATCATAGGTAGACCTACCATAAATTTATCCAACCTAGTCCAGATCATAAGTCCCTCTATATAGTATCCTATAAATAGAAGTCCTAAAGACATTCAACACATAGGGTAATGAAAATGTCCAACAAATGACACATATACATTTGATAATCTCCACTATATGGGTAATATTGAAAATTTAAAATCAATCAAAGCATCTAAAATGCCAACAATATCTTTCACAGAGAAGAGCACAAAAGTAACATAAATACCATCCAGTAACAAAGAGCACACATAATTATCTATAAATATACAAAATAAATAGCTACACTCATTTCTAACTGTATAGCTCTCTCAAGTTATCCATGTCTAAAAATGTATATAGATTGAAGAGCCTTCATATTATTACTATAGATTCTAGATTATACAAATTCACTCTTAGATTCTTTTACAAATTGGGATTAACGTTTATATATCTTGAGGAATATACTTATGTCTCATTAGACTCTCACATATTTTACTAGATATCAAAATGTTATTAATAAATACCAATTTTTTAACTAAGATCCAAATAAATAATCCATGATTTATTAGAAATTATCTAGTACACTTTAGAGCTCAAATGACATGACTAATAACCCATGCAGTGGATAGTGATGCATGTAAGTTATCTTGTGCATGTCCTCCAAGTTATGCACATAAATTTGATGATGATTAAATTTTGAGATTTGCATAACTTCCTGTGATATATTTTCCTTCGAATTCCTCTCTACCATTATAATTTCATAAAAAAAATTATGATTATATCTGTTATGAATGAACACCATAATATATCTTATGTGCATAACTCGCTATAAGCCCAAAATGGGTGATATTGTGACACAATTGAAAGATATACAAGAATATATTTGCCCATGCTTGCATTGTCGTTTGAAAACTACTTAGGATCATTATCAATAATTTACTCGAGTCTAGTGCTTGCTATTATTTTTGTTCATTAGTTTTATAATCAATCTCCTCTTTATCAAACTTCACCTTACTGTAATAAAATTTAACCTTGCTAACACATCTATGATAATTACGCTCCCAAGGCTTCTTGCATGAGAAGCATGATTTTTTATTTTAACAACATTTTTAATTTACATGTATCAATATTTTTAGTAGTTGTGGGATGAATGTCATTTTTGGAGACTCTTAATTGAATCTATTTTCTTCCTACCCTATCTACTTGTTAGCTTTTGTTTTTTGCATGGTAGTTGGTTCTTTCAATCGAGAATAAAATCTATTTCCCAATATAGAAAGCTTGATTGTCAAAGCCATACATAGCATCTTAAAGGGATGAGGGTATAAAATTCCTAGACCTTTTATTTGATCAAATTGATATTCAATCAAGAGAACACTGAATATCATTTTTTATATGTATAAGGTACCATACAAGTTGCTAAAATCCCAAAGATGGAACTCTAAAATATATTCACAATTTCCTCAACTATCAATAATATCCTATTTTCATCAGTTAGCTTCCCATTTCCAAATGTAATATACAAACTCTGCTCTGAAAATTGTGTACAATTTTTTTGTAATAAAAGTATTGTTTGTAAGATTCAATTCAAGCCAGAGTCTATAAATGGTGCAATGTAATTTGATTTTAGATTCATTTTTTAAAAAAAGCACCTATTTTTATTGATAAATAGTAGAAACAATATATTCCTATTCTAAAAGAATGTACAACAATTTCATTTACAAAGTATTTATTATAATTAACAATAAACCTAAATTAAGTTTACAAATAAATAAATTACAATACACTTATACAATGTTCCTATTCAAAATGATTAATTTTAGATACAATATTACAATCAACAAAATGAATGCATTTTTGCCTCTTTCAAAATTAATACAGCATACCCATTGCACACCAAAGTGCGATTGCTAGTTAATGATAGGTGAATCTAGAAAAAAGACGGGCTAAATTTTAGCATCAATGATGCAGATTGGCGGAGACAACATCAACGACAATTCAAGTCATCACCACTGTTGATTTTTGTTATTTTTCATTGGTTGAAATAGTTAGCAGTTGCATTTACTGCAGAGCCTATACATGATTTCAAAATCTGCACAACTTTGATTGTGTGAAACAAAAACACCTCTTTACTGCACTTCCCATGCTCTACAAAATAGAACCACTCATTAACGTATAATGTCTTTCATCAAATTATTTGGGCCTAAAGCATATATTCATTCAAATTTGGTCCTCTGTGACAGCTAAAATAGAAGTGAGCTTTAATCATCCCATAGACACTCTTTTGGCAGGCCATTTGTTGAACACAAGAGAAGCTCGATAGTCGGGCCTTAGAAAAAGACAGGAAGTCGATGACTTCTCTCTATGCTTATGTGGATTTCCAAAGAAGTGTGAGTCCTTGGGGATTTGAGACATTCAATACGTGGCGTGCCCATAATCCCAAGGCCTCCAAGGTTGGTTCGGCTTGTGCTCTCCTCCCTCACTTCATCCCTGTAGCTCTAGCAATATCGTTGTAGATTTTTACGAGGTGGTGCGAGATAAAAATTTCATCAACAAATATGTTGTAGGTATACAAAAAAAAAGAATGCATAAGGAGGTATTTGAGTGACTCTAAGTGCATTTAAGTCAAACCCAGGGTCCTTCAAAAGTATAAAATCATGAAGGCAGATTAATTCAATTTCTTAACTAGTCATCCTTGTTCATAATTATACTTCATAACCATGTTGTAGGTATCTACATACATGATTAAGGTGTTGTTATAGTCCACCTACATTCTCATTTAAATCGCCAATCAAGAGTTCAAGATTCATTGGTTTTCCTCTTTTAATAGGAATGCATCCCAACAATCCTAGCCCATGAAATACTATTTTACATGCACCAAGTTGGTAAAGTTTCTACACATCCTATTTGCCCACTCTTAAACATCAAATATTTAACTCAATATCATGCCATGATATGAAATGGACAAGAATGATATCTATTATTATTTATTTCTTAACATCCACAAAGTTGCTTTATAATAGTTGTTAGCTTATGGTCAAAATTAGGTGATTTAAATATGCTTATGGATTTAACTCAGTGAGATTATTTTGTATCAATGTTTTGGATTGTACTTCTTATGCTCTCTAATAACATCTTAATGAAGGATCATGGTGTGTGATTTGAAACATTCATGTGAAAAAATCTTACACAATTAATTCTAAAAGCATAGTGTATTCAACATGGACTATGGAAATTTGATACTTTTAACTAAGAGATTTCTAAATTAGCCTACATTATACTTCTATATATATGTAGAAACTCAAACAATAAATATCAAGGAAAAAATTGTCAATTGTGTTTGTTTATGTATTTATGACAATTGCTTTTGTATTTATTATACACAATGGTATATTAATTAAGTTGTGTTGTTGCATATAGCCACGGTCAGATAAATTTATATTATAATGTGTGTGTGTGTGTGTGTGTGTGTGTGTCTATATAATGATAATTATTATTATCATTATATATATAGTATATATATACTCGATTTTCTTTATGATCAAATCAAATTGCTAAAGATAAGTATTGAATCATAATTGGTATTGTATCAATATTAATCCCAATAACCATTAGTTATGGATCGCTATTAAACCCGATAACCATTAGTAATAGATTAATATTAAACCGATTAGTATTGGTAATGGATCAGTATCACCTGATAAGTATTAAAAGAGGTGTTATGTTTTAGACACACTACATTATCAAAGGACATGACTATGAGTCACGCCTATGATAGGTGTGACTCCTCAAGGAGTCACGTCTATCATAGACATGGCCATTCACTCCCACATGTATAAGTATTGATCAGTCTATCTAGTATTAGCACCATAATCAATAAGAGAAAAAACTATGAACATCAATACAATTTTGAATATAATTCTTCATTGCAAGATAAGTATAGTAAAATACAAGTTATTGCATTTAGCTTTAGACTCCTGCATTTAAACACAAGCACTCTTAGAATCATTATATATATATATATATAGTCAACATTGCATATAAATTTAAATTGAAGTTTGAATAATAAGTTTGACTTGAATTAACATGGTATCAGAGCTTTGGTAAAGGAAGAGCCAAGAAGCTCTCAAACTTGAGATATTCAGTATCAATTATTATATATCACATTTCTATGGCAAGTGCTATCAGAGAACTATTGGACTCTATGGTAGAATAAATTGATGAAGAGGTAACCATTGGAGATGACTCTGCACATCTAGCAAAAGATGTCAGGACCTGCACTATTAAGTTGAAGTCAGGAATGTCTATCCAACTCATCGGATTTCTCTTCATTCTAGGCATCAAGAGGAACCTAGTCTCCATATCTGCACTTGAGGATAATGGGTATAGAGTAACCTACATGGATAGCAAGGTGTTGGCATGGCCAAAGAATTCTTCTATCAAGAAATTTGTAACCCTAGGGCACAAAAATGGCTACTTGTATGAGGTATGTAGTGAACCTAATCTTGCCCTAATTCATGAAATTGTAGATTCTAATGAGATATGACATAGAAGATTAGGACAAATAAAACTTTTGTGCCTTATCTTCCATGGAAAAATTAGTCACTGGCTTACCTAAGTTAAAACAATATCATTCAGGTACATGTAAGGGATGTGCCCTAGGCAAAAATACTAAGGGTTCTTTTCAAAGTAGTTCTAGTAAAATGAGTAATATTTTAGATCTAGTTCACTCTGACCTATGTGGACCCATGTTTGTACCTTCTGTGGGAGGGTTTCTATATTATGTAATATTTGTTGATGACTTCTCCAGAAAAACCTTAATCTAATTCCTCAAGTGTAAAGAATTAAAAGAAATTCTAAGGAGTTTTAAGAAATTAAAATCCCTTTCTAAAAACTCCTTTGGAAAGAAAATAAAAACCCTAAGAACTCATAATGGGAGGGAATATACCTATGACATTTTTATATAATTTTGCAAAGAAGCAAGGATTAAGAGGGAGCTCACTATTCCTTACACCCCTCAACAAAATGGGGTTGCTGAAAGGAAAAATAGAACTATTGTAGAAGCAACCAAAGCCATGCTCCTTAATCAAAATGTAGAAACCTATATTTGGGCATAAGACTTTGATACTGTTGTATACATACAAAATAGATGTCCTTACTCTCATTTTGAAGATAAAACTCCTGAAGAAGTTTTCACAGTTATAAAACCAAATATCACTCACTCAAGGATATTTGGATGCCCTATCTATTTTCATGTACCTAAAGAGAAAAGACAAAAACTAGAACCTTCTGGAAGAAAATGAATCTTTGTTGGGGTATAACGAAACTTCTAAAGCCTATAGAGTATTTATACCTGGTCATAGAAATATTGAACTTAGTAGAGATGTAATATTTGAGGAGGACTTAGCTTTTAAAAGGGCTAGAAATTCCTTTAAATCTGAAAGTATCACTCCACCTTCAAACCTAGAAGAGGATCTTGCTCTTGAGTTTCAGAGGGAGTATCCTGAAGAGGATGAAGATGAGGTACAAAACTCACCTCAAGAGAATCATAAGAAAAGACCACTTTGGGCCACCAAAACAATGGAAGAATCAAAGAACTTTGTAGCTCCTTTAGGGACATTTAGAGAAATTAAAAGACCTCAAAGATTTTCCAGCTATGTGGCCTTAATGAATGATCTCTCCAAGTCTGAACCTTCTAATGCATCAAAAGCCCTCAAACACCAAGTATGGAAGGATGCCATGATAGAAGAATACCAATTCAACTTTAAAAATGATGCCTAGGAAAGAGTTCCAAGGCCAAAGGAAAAAAATATTGTTTCATCCAAGTGGCTATTAAAAATCAAGTATGTTGCAGATGGAAGTATAGAGAAAAATAAAGTCAGATTTGTTTCTAGAGGCTTCTCACAAAAAGAAGGAATTGATTATGAGGAAACGTTTGCACATTTTTCTAGATATACCTCAGTTAGAGCAGTTATAGCCATAACAAAAACCAAAAGATGGAAAGTTCATCAGATGGATGTAAATACTGCATTTGTAAATGGAAAAATAGAGGAAGAAGTCTACCTAGAGCAACCAGAGGGATTTGAGATTCACACTACAGAACCTCATGTGTGTAGATTAAAGAAAGCCCTCCATGGACTTAAACAGGCCCCAGGGCATGGTATGAGAGAATTGATTGATATCTCATGGAATTGGGATTTTCTAAGAATGATGCAAATCCAAATCAATACTTCAAGAAAAGTAAAGATGATATGTTGATATTGATCTTGTATGTTGATGATTTGTTAATTACAAGAGAAGATCATTTTATTGATCAATGTCAAAAGGATTGCTAAAGAGTTTGAAATGAAGGATTTAGGCCTTCTACATTACTTCCTTAGATTGGAAGTCTGGCAGAATTCAGACAACATTTGTGCTAAATCAAGGAAAGTACACCTTGGACATATTGAAGAGATTTGGTATGATGAATTGCAGACCCATATCTTCCCCCATGGAAACAAACCTTCATAAACTAAAGGAGGCAACAACAGATTCTCCATTTGCAGATCCTACCCTCTACATGCAGATAATTGGATCATTGATGTACCTGGTTAATACCAGATTAGATATCTATTATGCAGTAAATGCTTTGAGTCAATTTATATGTGAGCCTAAGGAGATACATCTTATGGATGTGAAGGATATTATGAGATACCTTCAAGGTACTCTCAATTATGGACTCAAATATGAGAAAGTAAACTTGAATCTACATGGATTCACAGATTCTGATTGGGCTGGAAGTGTCACTGATAGAAAAAGGACCTTGAGTTGTTGCTTCAATTTGGGATCATCCATGATATCTTGGATGTGTAGGAAACAATCTTCAGTGGCTCAGAGTTCTATAGAGGCCGAATACATTGCAACCTCTATGGTAACAAGAGAAGTATTATGGCTCAAGAAATTGCTCGTGGGATTATTCAGCGAGCCCCTAAAACCTACAATTATCCATTTTGTGATAATTACAGTTGCATAAAACTTTTTGTGAGTCCAATATTTCATGATGGATCCAAGCATATGGAGATTCCTTATCATTATGTGAGAGACATGGTGGATAGGAATATGATTCAATTGGAATATATCAGTACATGAGATCACACAATAGATATACTCACCAAGCCACTTGCCAGAATAAAAGTTGAACACTTCAGGAAAGGTCTTGGTATGATTGAATTGTAAGTTGCATTGTAATCTTTACTGATACATATAAAAATAATATGTTTAATGTGTAAACTTCTTTTGTCATATGTGTTGATATATGACTTTATGGGCTCTACCCCCTATGTTCATCTCTAAAAGGTGACGATCATTTGGAAATGAACACTTGTATTCAAATATTATAAGATGATGATCTTTTAATATTGATATCATGCTGATTTGATATCATTCATGGATGTGCCATGATCTGTTATGGTGGACATTATGCGACACGTAATTTCAGTGCAAACACCATAGCTAGGAAGTATAAGTAGAATATCATGTTCTCAAGCATATAATCCTTTAAGTGTCACGAGTTATGTGATACTTATCATCACGTGTTATGTGATGTTTGTCTTCACGAGATATGTGAGACTTCTTATCACGAGTTATGTGATACTTATCATCACGTGTTATGTGATGTTTGTCTTCACAAGATATGTGAGACTTCTTATCATGAGTTATTTTATACTTATCATCACGTGTTATGTGATGTTTGTCTTCATGAGATATGTGAGACTTCTTAACACGAGAAATGTGATATCTATGATTTATCTTCCCTAGATAAGAGCGAGTATTGTGGCATATAGCCACGATCAAATAAATTCATATTATAATATATATATACTCAATTTCCTTTATGATCAAATAACCATTAGTAATGGATCGATCGAATAACCATTAGTAATGGATCGATATTAAATCGATTAGTATTGGTAATGAATCAGTATCACCCGATAGTATTGAAGCCGTGTTATGTTTCAAACACATTGCATTATCAAAGGACGTGACTATGAGTCACACCTATGATAGGTGTGAGTCCTCAAGGAGTCACATCTATCATAGATGTGGCCATTCACTCCCACATGTATAAGTATTGATCGATCTGTCCAGTATTAGCATCAGAATCAATAAGTGCAAAGTACTGTGAACAACAATACAATTTTGGATATAATTCTTCATTACAAGATAAGGATAGTAAAATACAAGTTATTGCATTCAGTTTTAGACTCCTACAATTAAACATAAGCACTATCAGAATCATTATATGTATACATACATACATACATACATATATACATACATACATACATATAGACACACACACACACACACACACAATCAACGTTGCATATAAATTTAAATTGAAGTTTGAATAATAAGTTTACCTTGAATTAACAAGTTGATTTAGAATAATTAATAGTTAACAAATAGAGTACTACTTTTTAAAAATACAATACATAAAATGTCATCAACATTCAAATACATCATCATGTAGTGGGTGTTAATATGGTTACCACAATAGTTAAATAGGGAAGACAAAGTTAGAAAGGGGAAGGATATTGTTTGACAAGAAATAGTGGATCTTAGGCAAAGAGATGGTCGTGGTTTTCATTGTTTCCATGTATAAAGATATTTAGAATCTTAGGCTTCGATACTAGATAATGTAACTGCGAGTTGGCTAAGGATATTGATTGTGTTCCTTGTGTTTATATTGAAGAGGCCACGATGAATCTAATGCTTGACCCAAATTGTACTTATGGAAGGGAATGAAAGATGATCAAATTAAGATTGATCAAACAAATCTTAATCGTTCTGAACATAAATAAAAATCTTGATGACTACACAAACATATTTGTGGCAAGTGATTTATTTTAGTTCTTTTTAGTATTATTCTTTGTCGACCAAATATCAAATTAAGAAATATATATTTATTTGGCTTTCAAAATATATTTATAATGTGACTTGCACTTGCTCATAAAATTTAGCCATTTACAAAGAGTTTAAGATAGATATTTTATAGTTTGAAAGGGAACATTGCTAGATTTATAAAATATATTGATAAAATAGATTTTTTATAATGGTTTTAAAATTGAAATAAAAAAGTCTTCTTCTCAAATCTATTATTAAACTGATTGTTAAATCTTTTACTATTAAAAATAGACCAATTTTGTTTTATAATTGACCTTCCACATATCTTCTATGTAGTCATTGCACACCAAGGTGCCATTGCAAGTATAAGATTCTTTAGACTGTATCAGAATATGAGGAGAAAATGAGTATGTAAGGACTATAACTCACTATAGCAGAAAATGAGTATGTAAGGACTATAACTCACTATAGCAGAAAATGAGTATGTAAGGACTATAACTCACTATAGCTCTATTATTTGGCACTATATCAGAATTTGTGAGTCTATAGGAAGAGGCACAAATAGTAAATCCGAGTTATCCTAATTTTATGAAACCCTAGCAGAGTAGAAGCGATGGTGATGGTATTGAAGAGACGATACTCTGCATTGCGCAATCTCAACTTTGCATTTGGATCTCTATCCATTTTCAACACTTGTCATGCAGGCTTTGCATTGTCGACACTTGCAGAGAAGAATGGCAGTCTCATCCACCATTTACAAAACCCCTTTGCGCAGTTCGCTTCCACTAAATTTAACCTCTCTTCTGTGGAAATCGCTCGGATGTTCAAAACGACCCCGAGGTTGCAGAGGCTCCAAACGCTCGATAAGGTTGAGAAAATTGTTGGCGTCTTAGAAGAAAACGGCTTCAAGCAAGAGCAGATTGCAAGGATCATGAGGAGCATGCCGAGGCTTCTGACTTCGAGTTGTAACGAAGTGAGGAATAAGCTTCAACCGCTGAAAGATTCCGGCATTCGTGGGGAACATTTGGTGAAAATCTTGACGATTAGGGCAAACATATTGCCATTTAGCCTCGAGAAGAGGCTTATTCCCACGGTGACATTCCTCCTAAATCTATATCAGTCTCGAGATTTGTTTCTCAAATCTGTATTAAGAAATATGTCAATTCTTACATTAAGCGTGGAGAAGACCTTGAAACCCTCCATTGCCTTTTGGGAGGGCTACGGCTTTCGCGGAGGGGAGCTAATCAAACTTTTGGTCTTTAGGCCGTGCCTTCTGTATTGTACTTCTTTCACGACTGCACAACTCGATCTCATTCAGAAAATAGGTATCGAAAAAGGGAGTAAAATGTACAAGCGTGTTCTCATCTTTGTTGCCACTTCTCGCATGGCAACATTTGAGAACAAGATTCGTAATTTTCAAGAGTGTGGACTCTCGTACGAGGAAACTATGGAATTATTTAGGCTTTTACCTGTCATCATGGGTTTCACTGAAGAGAATATTCGAGCAAAGATGGACTTTTTGGTTAAGAACATGGAGCTTCCTCCTAACTCAGCGATAAAGTATCGGCATGTACTGTGCAAAAATTTGGATAAAGTCATAAAGCCTAGGTTTTCCGTTTGGAAAAAAATGAAATCCATGAACGGGTTTGAGAATCTTAAAATCAAATCATTTACAACAATCACGGTTTTGCGGGAGGCAGAGTTTATTACCAAGATTTTGAAGGGGCACCCTGAAGCTGCGACATTGTTTGCTATTTATGAAAAGGATCTCGCTGATGCTTCGAGTAGCAGCAACGCCACACAGATCTTAAGGAGATGTATCTTCTGAGCATTTGGTCAAATAGATTTTGATATGTAACTCTGTGATGACGGGTGCGTTAACTAATTATTTCTTATGATTCCACAAGAAGAGCCCTTGACCGCGTTGCGAACATTTGAGATTGCACGGATTCACCTGGATGTATATCCGTCACAACACCAATTTCCCAATGCAAATTTCGGGAAAAATGTGCTGCGCTGGTTGTAATCCTCTTCAAGCAAGGTATGCTTGCCAATCGTCAGATTTGTCGAGTTAGATTTCTATTGCTTTCATTTCTAAATTTGGGGTGGGATAAATGTTCAATTTTCAGAAACTTGAAATTGTGTCGTAACTGAAACACTTTGTAAAATATGTTTCGTTTGAACTTGTATCTATTAGAGAATAAGGAATTGGTAATTCGACAAAAAAGTCAATGCACAGGGTTTATCAGCTCTAGAGGTTCTGTGAATGTTGTAAATTTGGATTTGAATTAGTCCCCTTTAACAGCGGTCAGCTTAGTTTGTTAATCTGAATTATTTTTAGAATAAAATGTCACTAGATTGACTATTTCTTATTTGTGGAGCAGAGGTTTGCCAAGAGTCCAACACATTAAGATGATGCTGTGTCACAGACAAGCCATACATACTGGTTTTTTTTATCATTATGTACAGTCTTATAGCGGTATTCTATATGTCACATGTACATAATTATAGTGGTATTCTATACGACTTACATATAGATATCATTTATTCAAAAAAAAAATGCTATTATTGAGGATTATATTTGTCCTTACCCCACGGAGATAAATTAAAAGATTGAGTTGACAACCTGGGATGACAGAAACTTAACTTGCATAAAAGAAGACAAAATGGAGTGCTCCAACTTATATGTCAACCATTTACGGGATTAAATAGCCATTATTCTTATAATGAATCAACAATAAGTGCTTATCAGCTTGGCAAAACTAAGTAGCCTCATTATAAATTGAGGTACCCCTTTGGAACTAATAGGTCCTGGATTTTCTTTGTGCAGTGTTATCCAGCCTTGTAATTTTTAGGGTATTGGTTTTTGTACAATTCTGGGAATCTACTTATTATATTTCGTTTGAAGAATAGTATGCATTTGTCAGAGTTGCAAAGGTTGAAGCAAATATAAGCTTTATGCAAACTTCAATTTTAACAGCAGCAGTATGAAGGCATGTGATATTTGATTTTTCAAGCATGTTTAGATTGAGATTAGCTAGGTTACATTCAATTTTATGCTTGGATGCCAACAACTTCTAAAACACATTTATGAAATGATGAAATCAAAACACTTTTTCTCTTCTGTCTTCAATTAAATGCCAATGTAAAGGCTTCCTTTGATTGTAAGATTTAGGTTGTGGATCTGCCTAAAAACCATGGATAGGTGCCCCAAACTCTCTGAAACCAAAATTAACAGATTTTGCACATTCTCGTCGGAAATTAACTCAATACACTAGATGAATTTGAAAGCTACAATTGGGATTTAGTCTTTTAGACTTATTGTTTGTGGCAGACCTTGGGAATCTTTACCTTCGTGATTATTCCAGCTTGGGCTTCATACAGTGGTACGGGAAATTCCTAGACCATTGGCACCAGCCTGGCCATTACCTTTGATTTTATATATTTCACAGTTTGAAATCATTGTTGAGATGAAGTCAGGGCTCGATGCAAATGTTTAGTGAATTCCAGCTGATTATTTAGAAGTTATAGGCTAAAGAGAAGATCCTGATTGTATAGAGACTAGCAATAGCATCTATTGATGCAATGAGAACACCAATAGTTTATGAACTTGCTGTATCAATGATCTTAGACACAGGCTGGCAAAGTCTTGCAACCTAGAAAATGGCAACAGTAAAACATATTAATCACTAATTACGGACACAGTAACATAATGTTGACTTTTGAGACACACTAGAGAAATCCTGCATAGATCTTATCGACTTGCTGGGATATAAGGATTGTTAATGCGAACACTGTGTGTTTTGTGATGATCATCATTAATAGCCTTCGAGCAATGATTGAATTGAGCATTTTCCTTCAGAACATGAAGAGACATATCATTCATATTGGTAAGGTTTTAGGATCATTGCAAATGTAATAGCACTATCTCATTGTATGTGTTTTCCAAATGCAACAATCTCTTGCATTTATATTGAGAATGAGCCAAGAAGAGACATGTCCCTTCATGAGACATGTCTATTCATAAATATGTAATTAATATAATGACAATTATATATATATATATATATATATATATATATATATATATATATATATCTTTACTAGTATTGACTCAGTGTTTATTCGACTGAAGCTACAAAACATCTACACTCCCTCTTAGCTAGGGAGGATAAATCAATCCAATGTCAAACACTTAAGACACTTGACAACATCAATCATATGATGTAAGAAACAAAGGCATCATCCTCAAGATGTAGTCAATAGAAACATAGTCTCAATATGTGGATTGCCTCCATCGGCAATTCTATCCACAAGTTCTCAGGTGAATTGCCTCCATCGATGATTCTATCCACAAGCTCTTGAGTATTGGCCTATCAAAATGTCAACACATGACATTCACCAAATACTCTAAGTATTGGCCTATCAGAACATCAACATATGATATTCACCAAGTACTCGATAAGGTACTGGCCTGCCGAATATCAACACATGATATTCACCAAATACCTATCATATATCTATACAAACAACTCATAGACCATCAATTTAATGACATCTAACACTTAGTTGTTGCTTTACAAGATATTTTTATGCAAACAACTCATAGATCGTCAACTTAATGACATCGAACACTTAGTTGTTGCATTAATTCATCATGATCTGTTTCAACGTTATAAATAATGTATATCATGATTGGTTGTTGCATTAATTCATCATGATCTATTTCAACATTATAAATAATGGGGTGAACCCACAATAGTGGGTTACACTTTTTAGCCTGAACGGACACTGAACTCTACATTTTCAGAAAAAATTTCAGATTCGGATGCATATTTCCATTGAACCACTCGAAATCGGAGGATGAAGTATATTAGAGTCTTTTAGGATTTTTTGTCTAGATTCTAAATATATTTTTTTAAAATTTTTTTTAATTTATTTGAATACTTTTTTCTTTCTCCCATGAAAACTTGTATGGTGCTGAAAATGTCATTTTCAAATAGTAACACTGTTTTCATAGAGCATAACTTTTTTTGTAAAATAGATATGGATGCGATTCTTTCGAATTTAGTTTTGTAACATCCATACGGAGGGCATGCAATTGGTTTGATGACATTATCACTATTATTGCATATTTTATTAATGTTTGAAGTTGACTAAACCAAAATTTTGACCTACCTTGACTACATAGCTTATAACTTATTGTGTATTTATCGAATTTCAATTATTATTTTTTTAATAGAAATTAGACTTGAATACGGAGGGCACTGTTATTTTTCAAAAAAAAAATTCCTTGTTTTACTATTTTTCGTTGAACGTCAAACTCAGAGGTTTATATTTGATAAAAAACCTACACTCATTTAACGTCAAAAATCATACACATAATAAATTTAAAAATAGTCAAATATATAATCGTTAGAAAGCTAGTTTCGAGTACTTGTTGTATGCAAAAGGACATCTTTTTATTCATCCATTTGATTAGCGCGCTTGAGGCCCGAAGCCATGAAATTCTCAAAATTTCTTGAAAACTTGAAACTATCTCCCATTTTAGGTACTTTCGATAGAAAGTACTTTCGATAGAAAGTACTTTCGATAGAAAGTAAGTACTTTCGATCGAAAGTACTTTGGCAAAAAATGCTAAATTTAGTCAATACTAAGGGACTTTCGATCGAAAGTCCCTTAGTTTCGATCAAAAGTCAAGTTTGACTTTCGATCAAAACCAATGTCGGCCTTTTTGGTGGCATTTTCAGGTAATTAGAATTTGGTATAAATAAATGTATATTTTTTTCATTTCACAAATCCGAAAGCTGTAAAATAATTCGCATTTAGGAGAAGGAAGACATTTTGGCATGGAATAATTTTCTAAGTTGTGATGGGAAATAAAAAAAGAAGGCTAAACAAAAGTACATGACATTATTCAGAAGAGACTGAACAAAGACTACGTGAAGAATCACAAAAAAGATATCATCGTCGGAATCAAGGTATGTCTAAGATGTCTCTAGATAGATATTTTGAGTTGATGGTCAAGACTTGTCTTAATGTTCATGTAAATGTGATACTGTATAGGTCTATTAGACTTAACTAGACCTAATTGTAGACCTATTTGGACTAATAAGACTTATTAGGACTAATTAGGACCTATTCTAGGACTATTAGGACCCAATTAGAATCAATGAGAACCAATTAACACCTAATTAGACTCAATTAGGACTAATTAGGACTTAATAGGACCTATTAGGACTAATTAGGACTAATTAGGACCTATTAGGACTAATTAGAACCTAATTAGGACCTATTAGGACTAATTAGTATCTAATAGGACCTATTAGGACTAGTTAGGACCTAATAGGACCTATTATGACTAATTAGGACCTATTAGCACCTATTAGCACCTAATTAGGACTAATTAGGACCTATTAGAACTGAATTAGAACCTATATGAACCTAATACTGCCTAATAGGACCTATTAGGACTAATTAGTACCTAATAGGACCTATTAGGACTAATTAGGACCTAATAGGACCTATTAGGACTAATTAGGACCTATTAGAACCTATATGAACCTAACTAGAACCTATTACCTGACCTATTAGAACCTAATTAGAACCTATATGAACCTAATACTACCTAATAGGACCTATTAGGACTAATTAGGACCTAATAGAACCTATTAGGACTAATTAGGACCTAATAGGACCTATTAGGACTAATTAGGACCTATTAGGACCTATTAGGACCTATTAGAACCTAATTAAGACTAATTAGAACCTAATTAGGACTAATTAGGACCTATTAGGACTAATTAGAACCAATTAGACTCAATTAGGACCAATTAGGACCTAACATGACCTACTAAATTCAATTAGGACTAATTAGACTCAATTATGACCAATTAGGACCTAATATGATCTATTAGACTCAATTAGGACCAATTAGACTCAATTGGGACCAATTAGGACCTAACATGACCTATTAGACTCAATTAGGACTAATTCTAGACTTAATTAGGATTGGTTAGGACCTAATATGGACCAAATAGACTCAATTAGGAGGTCAACTAGACTCAATTATGACCAATTAGGAACAATTAGGACCTATTAGATTCAATTATGACCTATTAGATCCAATTATAGTCAATTAGGACCTATTAGGACCTAATATGACCTATTAGACTCAATTAGGACCACCTAGACTCAATTAGGACCAATATGGACCAACTAGACTCAATTATGACCTATTAGATCCAATTACAGTCAATTAGGACCAATTAGGACCTAATATGACCTATTAGACTCAATTAGGACCACCTAGACTCAATTATGACCAACTAGACTCAATTAGGACCAATATGGACCAATTAGAGTCAATTAGGAGGTCAACTAGACTCAATTATGACCAATTAGGAATAATTAGGACCTATTAGATTCAATTATGACCTATTAGATCTAATTACAGTCAATTAGGACCAATTAGGACCTAATATGACCTATTAGACTCAATTAGGACCACCTAGACTCAATTATGACCAACTAGACTCAATTAGGACCAACTAGGACCTAATATGACCTATTAGACTTAATTAGGACCAATATGGACCAACTAGACTCAATTAGGACCAACTACACACAATTAGGAGCAATTAGGACCTATTAGATCTAATTATACTCAATTAGGACCAATTAGGACCTAATATGGACCAACTAGACTCAATCAGGACCAACTAGACACAATTATGATTAATTAGGACCTATTAGGACCTAACATGACCTACTAAACTCAATTAGGACCAATTAGGACCTAACATGACCTACTAAAGTCAATTAGGACTAATTAGACTCAATTAGGACCTAATATGACCTATTAGACTCAATTAGGACCAATTAGACTCAATTGGGACCAATTAGGACCTAATATGGACCAATTAGGACCTAACATGACCTATTAGACTCAATTAGGACTAACTAGACTCAATTATGACCAATTAGGAACAGTTAGGACCTAATTAGGACCTATTAGATTCAATTATGACCTATTAGATCCAATTATAGTCAATTAGGATCAATTAGGACCTAATATGACCTATTAGACTCAATTAGGACCAATTAGGACCTAATATGGACCAATTAGGACCTAACATGACCTACTAAACTCAATTAGGACTAATTAGACTTAATTAGGACCAATTAGGACCAATTAGGACCAACTAGACACAATTATGACCAATTAGGACCTAATTAGGACCTATTAGGACCTAACATGACCTACTAAACTCAATTAGGACTAATTAGACTCAATTAGGACCAATTAGGACCTAATATGACCTATTAGACTCAATTAGGATCAATTAGACTCAATTGGGACCAATTAGGACCTAATATGGACCTATTAGGACCTAACATGGCCTATTAGACTCAATTGGGACTAACTAGACTCAATTATGACCAATTAGGACCTAATTAGGACCTATTCGATTCAATTATGACCTATTAGATCCAATTATAGTCAATTAGGACCAATTAGGACCTAATATGACCTATTATACCAACTTATACTAATTATGACCAATTTATACTTCATACATGTGTAGGAAATGCTCAAGAATCACAAGCTGAACAAGCTGCCCAACCTTCAGAAGTTGGAGAAGGGTCATCACAAGCTCAACAAACCCAACCTTCAAAAGTTGGAGAAGGGTCATCACAAGCTCAACAAGCCCAACCTTCAGAAGTTGGAGAAGGGTTATCACAAGCTCAACAAGCACAAGTCTTAGAATATCAAATAAGTACACATCTCTCTCTTTCTCTCACTGACTCTCTCGATTTAGTCACTGTCTCAATTTAGTCTCTTATTGGTGAATATACATTTTGGGTTTTTCCCTTAAGAATAAGTTATTGTTTTTGTTGTGTACATGCAACCTTTGATGATGAAAATGTTGGACAAAGGGCATCCCAATTTGATTCAACCCAAGGTCAAACAAGTATGTGTTTCTCTCATTAATGTATAATAATTTATAGGTAGAACATGTTCAAGAGCCTGTAAATACGTATTTCATGAAGGTCCCCTTAAGATGAGATATTAAGATTTTTTATTTTATTTTATTTGCAGTGGAAGTGCAAGAAACATATGTGAATGATAGTCTACTCCAACAGTTGAAGAGAAAAATTAATCGTAAAAGCATAGATCATTTAATTGAAATGGATGTGGAAAAATTGAGAGATTATGCTAAACAACCCATAAATATTATGAAGAGGGCATTGAATAAAAAGTCTAAGCAAATAATGAAACAATTTGAGAATCTTGGTACACTTGAAAAAACTCAACTGTTATCAATTACACTTCTTAAAGATGAGTTAAAAGAGCCATTAAAATTATTGGGTGTAGATGCAAGTTTGAAAAAGTTAAAATCAAGTAACATACAAAAAAATATTGTTGACAGTGTTAAGGAAGGTTTGCATTCCATTGGGAAAACAACTAGATCTACAGATAGGTCCATTTCAAGAAGAGTGATACTGACATCTATTTTAAATAAAAACATGTCCCAAAGAAGACAAATTTCTTCACTTTCATCTCAGATCGGGTATAGTAGGAAGACAATGACACACTATTTGAAAAGAAGAATCAATTTGGATGATACTACATTGGAAGGTAATTGGGCACTAATGTGTAGAGCTCCTCGGTCTGATAGAATTAATGAAATAGTTAGGAACTTAGTTACGTCATTTTGGACTGATCATACTCGTCCTTCACCAAATACAAGAGACACAAAACATTTCCAGCACACAAAATATTTCCAGCACACAAAACATTGGTTGGACACCACACAACATGAATTGTATCTCTCATTTTGTAACTCAAATCCTAACATTAAGATTGGACAAACAATGTTTGAAAGATTAAAGCCATTTTTTGTAAAGATAAATAAATCTTTTGAAACTTGTTGTTGATATCACATTGAATTCGATCTCTACTACCAAGGGTTTAGAAAGATGATAGAAGAAAGTGGTGGTTCTCAAAATGATTTTCCTAAATGTCCAAGTCAATTCATAACATCAATCTTATGTAACAAATCAATTGATCACGAAATACCTGAAATAGATTGCATAATAGGAACTTGTCAAACATGCAGCGATTTGGCTAAATTTCCTTTGAGACTTGAAGATACTGACATGGTGAGGATGATAAAATGCAAGAGATACAAGTACATAAAGTCTAAAACAAAAGTCGGGAAAGAATCAACAAGGTTGGAATATGTAGAAGACGAGATACCTGTTGCAACATTTATGGAGAATTTTCGTAAATTGATTCAACCATACATACGACATGTTTTTTTCACTAAATGGCAGGCAGAACAATTCCAAATACAAAAAGAATCTTTTCCAGTTGGAACAATTTTATCAGTTGTTGATTTTGTAGAGAACTACTCCTTTGTATCTCAAAAATAACTTCAAGCAGAATACTACTATATAGAGTAGGTGACTATCATGGTACATGTGTCTTATCGACATGCACAATTAGATTTGGATGGTGTTGAAAGTACATATGAAGTACAAGTCATAAAAAAAGAATATCACTTTTACATTAGTGATGATTAAGAGCATAACATACATTTTGTCGAGCATTGCTTTAAGACAGTTTTTGGATATTTGGAAAACAAAGGCATCAAAATTGAAAAGCATTTTGTTTGGTTGGATGGATGTGCAGCATAATTTAAATTAGCAAGGCCATTTTACGCACTATGTAGATATCATCGATACCAAAAGATACCACATATTTGGAGTTTCTTTGAGAGTGGACATGGAAAGGGAGAGCATGATGGTGCAGGAGCTTGTATCAAACGTGCTTTAAGAAAGTATCAACTAGACTATCAGGGAAATCATATAAATAATGCTCATGATGTAGTTGAGTGGTGCAAGATGCATTTTATGGTGCCAAATCGTGATAACACATCATCACGATCAGATCGAGTCATACCCTTCCGAGTATTCTGGGAGATAACAGGTACTAATTTTAAATTTATTGATCATTGTTTGAGTTAACTTATATATATGTCTTTAATTTTTATCTCTATTGTTTAGGTGTTGATAGAAGATCAATCCATGGATGCAAGAGAGTAGACAAGACAAGATCCCTACATTCAGTTATGAATACAGATAGTAATGTGTGGTCATTGTACACTAGAGATTATTCATGCTTTTGTTATGACTGCATTTTTTAAAACTATGACGAATGTATCAACCAAAAATATGGATATGTTAGTGAATGGAATTTGGTTCCACTAGATCTTACAAACACAAATGACATTCAGGATGAAAGCTTTGACAACATTCCATTGATTTCTACAGATTATGAACATATTTCAGGTTTGATCAAAATTGGTACGTGTGTGTTCATGTACATGTTTTTAAAAAGGACTCATAAGTTCTCAATTCATTTAAATAAAGTTTGTTTAATTTATATTTACAAGTTCCTAAAATTAAAAGTTCACTTTAAATGTAGGACATATTTTTGCAGTAGTAGCAGAGCCTGGAAATGTGGAAGGTGTTAGTTACTATTTATTACGTTGCTATAAGGAGAGGATGAAGCTAACATAGAGTGAAACAAGCGATGGAATTATGTTTCCCACAGGTTCTAATACTGTATTTAAGTTTGTTTATATGGTTAGTATTTATCACATCTATATATTTAACATTGAGGAACACATTGTGCAGGTTCAGTTGTCGTGCAAGGTGTTGGTGTTTGAAAACACTTACGCCACTTAGGGCTGCCAATATGCCTTGAGACTAATGTTAGGAGTGGTTAATTCCAAGTATGAGAGCTCTGCAAGACAACTGGACCAACTATAGGGTCTTAATATGCCCTCTTTTGCTTCTGGCTCTGCAAAACCAAGGTGGGTGCACCTAATCCAGACAAAACTCCACTCACTACACACCTTATACTTCTGGATTCATAAAGCAGATCATACACTAATACATTTGGGGTGAAATTGCGACGGCAGGCAAATGTCATGCGGTTTTGCCTTTTTTTTTTTCAAATATAGCCCGACACCGTCGCAATTTGCGACGACAATACATTTGGCACTGTCGCAATTGCGACGTTGTCGGGATATAAGCGCAAAATTAAAAAGGAACGTTGTCATGTGTGTTTTCAATAGCGCCGTAACCCTCCGCGAAATCACATCAGGATATAAGGGCAAAAAAAATAAGAACGTTGTCATTTGTGTTTTCAACAGCGTCGTAACCCTCCGCGAAATCACATCGGGATATAAGGGCAAAAAAAACAAGAACGTTGTCATTTGTGTTTTCAACAGCGCCGTAACCCTCCGCGAAATCACAGCTACAATTTCTGAGTACGTTGGGTTTATTTTTCTTTTGTCATTATTATGTAATCTGGTATTCAGCTTTTAGAGAGCTAAAATACCCAGAAATGAGGACATATCTATGTTGAATTTATTGTTAGCGGCTTTGGTTATTTAGAAGTTTAATTTTATTTGTTCATCTTTCAAGCACAAACGTTTTGTGGACCGTAACGTCTTCATTGTTTCGGGTATGCAGTGAAACAGCCCTAACTTGCAATTGCGATGTTGTCGGGATATAAGGGCAAAAAAAAAAAGGAACGTTGTCATTTGTGTTTTCAACAGCACCGTAACACTCCACGAAATCACATCGGGATATAAGGGCAAAAAAAACAAGAACGTTGTCATTTGTGTTTTCAACAGCGCCGAGAGAGATTCCCTCCGCGAAATCACAACTACAATTTCTGAGTACGTTGGGTTTATTTTTCTTTTGTCATTATTATGTAATCTGGTATTCAGCTGTTAGAGAGCTAGAATACCCAGAAATGAGGACATATCTGTGTTGAATTTATTGTTAGCGGCTTTGGTTATTTAGAAGTTTAATTTTATTTGTTCATCTTTCAAGCACAAACATTTTGTGGACTGTAATGTCTTCATTGTTTCGGGTATGCAATGAAACAGCCCTAACTTGCGACTACCTTCACGGTACTTGTGTACATTATCATGTTGTCTTTACAGTGACTGTCCTCATTCAAGTGGCAATTACACAAGGGACAGTCACTGTGAGATGTCCTCATTTGTGACAAGGATAGTCACACTTAGGACATCTCATAGTGATATTCCCTTGTGTAATTTCCACTTGAATGTATTGCTATTGAACCACATTAATGCTTTTCTTCTTCAACAAATGAGGACAGTCACTGTAAAGACAACATGATAATGTACACAATTACCAAAAAATGATCTTGTTAATTGATGTAACACTTTGTCTTGCTCACTCCCTATCCTTCACTAGGGTCTCTTTAGGCCAATGTTTTGACTTGATAGGGTACTTAACTATCCCTACACTCTTTAGGTATCTCTACCCAAGATCCCACTCCTTCAACTAGTGCACACCAACAAGAAATACAACGAACTCTGCTCAATACCAATCTAGCTACTAGGACACTCCTAGTCTTGTCTTCACAAATTGAAACACATTCAACTAAAACTTTACTCCATGGAGAGGCTGGCCACTAGGACCTCTATTGGTTTCAATATTACTCCTTCACCTATACTTTTCATCAGTACTTCAATCGGGTTCATCAAACCATGCCAATTGCACCCAAAAATAGGCTGCTAGCAATTAGGCCTTTGTCAAGCCTTTTTGTTTATATTAAGCCACCTAAAGGGCTTAGGATTCAGATGCCCTTTATTGAGAACTCCAAGATATCTAAGGTCTTCTCCTCCTAGATTTTTTGTACACCAATTGCTACAGCCATGCCTGAAAACAAGTATTTTGACAAAACTTGGACAGTCTGACTAAGAGTTTGTTTTCTTAGCAGCCAAAGAAACTCACCCAATCTTCTAATTTGACTTGGGGCTTCTTTAGATGTGTGTCTACCTCTCCATGAGATTTTAGTTGAAGCAACCAATGCATTCAACTTGTTGTAATCTTCTTGTAATGATTTGTCATCCCTAACTGTGCTCAACTGACTCACCTAGGACATCATTGCAAACATAGAAAATGAGCTTCCCAGGGCCCCTCCTTCCAAACATATAGTACATGGAGTCTCCTCACCCATTCCAAGAGCCCGTACAAAATTGACAATGGAATGATGAGCTAAGACTCCATTTGTTCAACCTGCCTGGTTCAAACCAATGATAGGGTACTTAACAAAAGAATTAACAAACTAGTTGGAATGCTTCAAAACTCAAAAAAAACACAACACAGAATAAAAAAACAACTTGTACTAACTTTTCCAATAGACACTGTGAGCTATCTAATCCATTAATCAACTGAAAACAAAGAAACAAAAAAACTCAAGAATTCACTAAAACCGTGTTACTCTACAAATCTTCTTAATTCCAAATGTTTTTCCCCCCAACCTTTTGCACAGATCGATGGAGGCCTCTTATAGTTGATCTGATGCCTAATTCAATGGTTTCATATAGTTACATAACCATCTTACTCGAAAATGCTCCCTTGCACAAATGTTGTCAATGTTGTGAATGACAACATTGACAACTTGTTACAACCTTTGGGATTTTGGTTCAAAACTTATTGTTCAAACACCATAAAACCCTAACCATGACTTAGTTAGGCTATTTAGACCTCACATAGGCCACTTCTACACTTCTTTGCCCAATTTGACCCCTAAATGCTTCATTCCCACTTTTGCCACAATATTGGTAACTTGGGTACAAATTGGCACTTGCCTTCACAAAGGTCACACATGAGGACATCTCACAGTGATCGATTGTCCCTTGTGTAATTGCCACTTGAATGTATTGCTATTGAACCACATTAATGCTTTTCTTCTTCAACAAATGAGGACAGTCACTCTAAAGACAACATGATAATGTACACTCACTGTAAGGACAGTCACAAATGAGGACATCTCACAGTGACTGTCCCTTGTGTAATTGCCGCTTGAATGTATTGCTATTGAACCACATTAATGCTTTTCTTCTTCAACAAATGAGGACAGTCACTCTAAAGACAACATGATAATGTACACTCACTGTAAGGATAGTCACAAATGAGGACATCTCACAGTGACTGTCCCTTGTGTAATTGCTGCTTGAATTACACAAGGGACAGTCATTGTGAGATGTCCTCATTTGTGACAAGGACAGTCACACATGAGGACATCTCACAGTGATTGTCCCTTGTGTAATTGCCACTTGAATGTATTGCTATTGAACCACATTAATGCTTTTCTTCTTCAACAAATGAGGACAGTCACTCTAAAGACAACATGATAATGTACACTCACTGTAAGGACAGTCACAAATGAGGACATCTCACAGTGACTGTCCCTTGTGTAATTTCCGCTTGAATTACATAAGGGACAGTCATTGTGAGATGTCCTCATTTGTGACAAGGATAGTCACACATGAGGACATCTCACAGTGATTGTCCCTTGTGTAATTGTCACTTGAATGTATTGCTATTGAACCACATTAATGCTTTTCTTCTTCAACAAATGAGGACAGTCACTCTAAAGACAACATGATAATGTACACTCACTGTAAGGACAGTCACAAATGAGGACATCTCACAGTGACTGTCCCTTGTGTAATTGCCACTTGAATTACACAAGGGACAGTCATTGTGAGATGTCCTCATTTGTGACAAGGACAGTCACACATGAGGACATCTCACAGTGATTGTCTGTAATGTCCCCTTTTTGGCTAACTTGGAAAACAGGAACAATTACTCCACTTCTCAGACTTACTCTATCAGATACTTACAATTAAACTAAGTAATGGAGGTTACTTAAGATATCAACCGCTATTTCAGATTCAATCACAATATGTGTGCAAGATGATATTGATACCAATATGTTTAATAGCACTGTCGGATATAATGATATGAAATATGCTATGAATATGATGTTTCCTATCACTTATAGTGATAGTATAATGATGGTATGTCTGATATAAACAATATCGATATACAATCAATAAGTATTGCTTACAGCAATGTATTTGCTGTGTCTAATATGATGATGTAATTATGCAAATGTGTAATATCGCTATGAGTGATATGTTGCTATTTCAGATTCTGAATTATATGCTTGCAACTTCAAATATTGATGCTGTTTCTGACTATCCTTTCTATCTGTGCAATCATGGTGTTGTCTCTGATCTGCAATGATAAACTTGAAACCAAACTGCCAAAGGCAGATGCTCTATTGAGTATATCCAACTATGGATAAGTAAATAAAGTTCTAATGATGCCTTGAGTGACTGACGAGAATGCATTCTTATATTGTCTTTAACAAATGAAGAGATGCTATGAATGAGACGTGTCTTGTTTCTTCCTCCATGTCCCTTTGTTAATCACACCTTTCCATAATCCGACAGTTCACATAATATTATTTCATTATTTTCTGATCATAGATAACTCCCAGATTGACTCAATATCAAATCTTTTTATGAAGGTAATCTTCCCTAATTGGTAGTGCAACCAGTAGTTAACATCCATTGTGTTTGTATTAGTTTGGTCTAACTATCATTAGTATTTAGTCAATCGATATTAACTCTTGCCTTATCCCATATTGTTATGATGATATCCAATCTTTCTACTCTGATATAAGTCGATATCATTTTCTGATAATTGTCCATTTATTGGTTGATTGCTGGTAATGGAGTTTGATCTTCAAATTGACTTCCATTCCTGTTAATACTTAAGGATACATTGTACTTATTATCCATGACTGATGCCTCATTCATCAATAGCTTGTGATATAATCACTGATGCTTTTGTGTTTCTACAAGATGTGGTTTATCTCAGACAATCGATAATCTTTCAATCCTTTAGTCGATATCCTCCTATGTGGTGTCTATTGATATAGATAGTAGAATTCAATCTAGTTTATGTTATTGTCATGATAACATAGGAAGTGATGGTGCATATTTGCTAGCGGGTCTTCATGTTTGATATTGCTTTATCGGATATGTCATTGTCTAAACTTGTGCAATTAATGATTATTTATAATATATGAATGGTTATCCTTCTTGCTTATCAATACATCTTCTGAAACACATAGCGACCTATCCCTTATTCATATCATGTTGATCTTGACTTCATAGTATTTGGTTCATTAATCATCCTCTCATGGTATCGATGTGTAATGACTAGTGATTGTTGTATCACTTCTTCATTCCTCATCGTGATAGATAATGCAGATGTTTAATGTAGATGTATATCGATTACAGATATTCGATATTGCTTTAAACGTTATTATTATTATTATTATTATTATTAATGTTATTGTTATTATTAAATATTATAATTAATGATGTTAGTAATATTAATAATATTATAATAAATATTATTATAGTGATAACATATTGTTTTATATTGAGAGGTTTATTAATATTATTTATATATTAAAATTATTATATCAATAATTGATTTAATATTATTACTTAATATATTATTATAATATAATATATATAATTTATTAATAATTATTTATTATTAATTTATATTATAATTATAATCATAATTATATTATTTATTAATATTTTAATATTATTTAATTAACATATTACTTATTATGCTAACTATATATTATTATTATCTTTTGATAATAATTATATATTATTGTTATATACCGTTAATAATAGATTATTATATATCATCTAATCATTTTATTATTATACTAAGTTCAATATGTCACGGCTCATGACATTGTCCCTTGTGTAATTGCCACTTGAATGTATTGCTATTGAACCACATTAATGCTTTTCTTCTTCAACAAATGAGGACAGTCACTCTAAAGACAACATGATAATGTACACTCATTGTAAGGACAGTCACAAATGAGGACATCTCACAGTGACTGTCCCTTGTGTAATTGCCACTTGAATTACACAAGGGACAGTCATTGTGAGATGTCCTCATTTGTGACAAGGACAGTCACACATGAGGACATCTCACAGTGATTGTCCCTTGTGTAATTGCCACTTGAATGTATTGCTATTGAACCACATTAATGCTTTTCTTCTTCAACAAATGAGGACAGTCACTCTAAAGACACCATGATAATGTACACTCACTGTAAGGACAGTCACAAATGAGGACATCTCATAGTGACTGTCCCTTGTGTAATTGCCACTTGAATGTATTGCTATTCAGCCACATTAATGTTTTTCTTCTTCAACAAATGAGGATAGTCACTCTAAGGACAACATGATAATGTACACTCACTGTAAGTGTACATTATCATGTTGTATTACAAATGGACCTTATGTTGGTCGGGATATAAGTGCAAAAAAAAAAGGAACGTTGTCATTTGTGTTTTCAACAGCGCCGAGAGAGATTCCCTCCGCGAAATCAAGCGGGTTATCATTTGTGTTTTGAACAAAGCGGGTTGTCATTTGTGTTTTGAACAGCACCGAGAGAGATTCCCTCCGCGAAATCAAGCGGGTTGTCATTTGTGTTTTCAACAGCGCCGAGAGAGATTCCCTCCGCAAAATCACAGCTACAATTTCTGAGTACGTTGGGTTTATTTTTCTTTTGTCATTATTATTTAATCTGGTATTCAACTGTTAGAGAGCTAAAATACCCAGAAATGAGGACATATCTGTGTTGAATTTATTGTTAGCGGCTTTGGTTATTTAGAATGCTTCCCCACAATACTTAATTACACAAGGGACAGTCACTGTGAGATGTCCTCATTTGTGACAAGGACAGTCACACATGAGGACATCTCACAGTGACTGTCCCTTGTGTAATTGCCACTTGAATGTATTGCTATTCAACCACATTTATGGGCCCGTTTGGACCACGACACACAGTAGCATCTACAGAGAAGAATATCCCAGGTGTAACAAGTTGTAAGAATATACCAACAGTTCTAAGAAGTTCCCTAGCACGTAGTAGCATCTACAGAGAAGAATATACAACATGAGGGCAGCCATTGTAAAGACAACATGATAATGTACACTCATTGTATGTGTACATTATCATGTTGTCTTTACAGTGACTGACCTCATTCAAGTGGCAATTACACAAGGGACAGTCACTGTGAGATGTCCTCATTTGTGACAAGGACAGTCACACATGAGGATATCTCACAGTGACTGTCCCTTGTGTAAGCCACTTGAATGTATTGCTATTCAACCACATTTATGGGCCCGTTTGGACCACGGCACACAGTAGCATCTACAGAGAAGAATATCCCAGGTGTAACAAGTTGTAAGAATATACCAACAGTTCTAAGAAGTTCCCTAGCACATAGTAGCATCTTCTAATTGTCTATACCACTTCACAAGGTATTGTTTGCACACATTGTTTTTGGTTCTTTTGATGACCCTTGTTTTGAAATTGCTATTAGGCCTTGTAGCTTATATGTTTTGATTGCTGGAGAGCTTCTAAAGCTAAGCAAGAAGACCATTGCACGAGTTATAGCTGCGCGCTCAGGTTTGAAAATTGTATATTTTTTAATCTAATGTATATTTTAACTAGACTTTTAGCTTATTTTTGCTGTATATTTTAATCTAAAGGGAATCATGGATGTGAACTTGAAAGAATTTTGTACTTAGTTCTTATGGAGAGAATAGTAGTAGTTTACGGTCTAATATCAAATAGAGTTTTCCAATTACAGAAAGTTAATGAATTCTAATAGCTTATATGTTTTGATTGCTGGAGAGCTTCTAGAGCTAAGCAAGAAGACCATTGCACGAGTTATAGCCGCGCGCTCAGGTTTGAAAATTGTATATATTTTAATCTAATGTATATTTTAATCCTTTTGCCATGTCATGTAATATGTCTTGCCTTGTAGCTTATATGTTTTGAAATTGCTGTTAGGCCTTGTAGCTTATATGTTTTGATTGCTAGAGAGCTTCTAGAGCTAAGCAAGAAGACCATTGCACTAGTCGTAGCCGCGCGCTCAGGCATGAAAATTGTATATTTTTTAATCTAATGTATATTTTAACTAGACTTTTAAAATATTAAAGGATTTAACTAGGTCGAAGAAGATTTGTGTACTTTTGACAATTTTGCTTAGTCACTGAAAGTTGTAGACCGAAATTTTCATAGCCCAATTTTTGCTTCCTGCGAAGAACGATCATGTCAGATAATATAAGTGAAGAACAAAATAGGGAGACAATCGCTAGATTGTGGTCTAACTTGAAAAGAAAAGGTGATGAAAAATGTTATTGTCCCTGCAAAATTTGTAAGGGCTTAAACCGTAGAAGATTGCTAATCAAAACAGTTAAGAGACATTGTAGGGAGAATGGTCACATTGAAGGGGGGCATGACTATCATCCACTGGTAAGTTGTTCATTATATCATTTTAACAATTTATATACATATGAAATCACTTGATGATGAGTTGAAGATCATGGTTTATTTATGTTAATCAATTTTATATAGGTTGATCTCCCCAGGGAAGTACATGATATGGAGGAACATGGGGGTGCGAATATCCAAGGTGAAGATAATGATCCCATGGAAGATGACGATCATGCGCCAAAAAACACAATTGAAGATGATGGTATAAATACATTGATCCATGACACATTTAGTCCAAGCGGATATGATCATGATGATGATGATAGCCTTGATGTACCTCTACTTGAGAAGGCATACGAGCCCCTATACAAAGACTCCCAAACAACTCTTCTCTCTGCTGTATTGTTGTTGTTGAACTTGAAGGTTATGAATGGTTTATCCAACATAACAATGTCACGTATGTTAAGGTATGTCATATATGTCTTTATAGTTAACAAAGGGTGAATAATGTACCACTAATATTGTTTATATTAACAACTTATATTTTTTGCTGTAGATTGATAGGCGAGTTTTTGTTACCACCATCAAATATTCTACCTCGCTCATATCGAGAATTATCTGCTATTATGAAAGATATTGGAATGGAGTATCAAGCAATACATGATTGTCCCAATGATCATATTATATATTATAAAGAACATGAATTTGCAACACAATGCCCTGTATGTCATACGAGTAGATATCGAACAGATAGAATAACAAAAAAGGTGCCTCACAAGGTTCTTCATTACATCCCCATTATTCCACAGATGCGACAATTATTCAGGTGTACTAGCTTGGCACAATTTATGGACTACCATGCACGCAATAGAAGTCGAGATGACATTATTCGAATCCCTACGGATGGTTCGACATTTATGCACATAGAGGAAAAGTGGCAACACTTCAAAGAAGAACCTCGTAATCTCAGGCTTTCATTGGCAGTGGATGGTGTCAATCCATTTGGAGAGATGAGATCTGTTTGCTCGGTGTGGCCTGTTTTTGTTATCAACAATAACATTCCTCCATGGATGTCAATAAAGAGGGAGCACATTATGTTGGCAATGATTGTTCCAGGTATTTTATCATTTGATAGTTATTAATTTACATGTACTTACAAATCTTACAGTAAAATGGTCACAATAATTATGTAATGTTACTGTTCATTCAAGTAGGTAAATATCAAGTTAAAGATATGAATGTATCTATTGAGCCTCTTATTGACGAGTTGGTGGAGTTATGGAACGGTGTCACTATGTATGACGTGTCTAGACCAATAGGACAAAGACAATTTCAATTCCATGCAATACTTGTATGGACAATACATGATGCCCCAGGGCTAACACATTTTTGTGGTATGTTATAGTGAATTCAAGTTGTGCATGATAATTCTAATTATAAAAATCAACATATTTAATAATCTAATTATATCATTATCTTGTAGGTCTTCAAACAAAGGGAAAATTTGCATGTCCAGTTTGTGGTCCAAAGATGAAATCTCGTCATTCAAAAATTTTAGGAAAGCATGTGTTTGATGAGTACAGACACTTCCTCCACAGGAATCATAAGTATCGAAGTATGGAAAAACATCTTTTCAATGGGAAAGAAGAGACTACATCAAAGCCACGAAGAATGACACCTCGCCTATGGAAGTTGGAATATAATAGAATTAATCGTCGAGGTAATGTCATTCCACTTAATGGTTTATGTTTGTAATTTATATATTTCTATTGTGATTTTTGTTTACTAATTATGTAATTGATGATCGTGAAGGTCGTCAAGGCACTACTGACAACCTTCCAAAGGGACTAAAAAGCTATCCCAGACAATTTAGTAGGTTGCCCTATTACGAGGACCTACAAATTGTGCATTTGTTTGATCTTATGCATGTTGGAAAGAATATAACAGAGACATTGTGGAAAATACTGGATGGAAGGCGTGACAAAGAAAAAATTGTCAAAATTTGTAATGACATTCATGAATCCAATCATGCACTGAAGAATTTCATTCACTCAAATAGCAATAGAGATCAAATTAATATAAGTGCCCTTCCTTGGTTATTAACGGAGCAGCAAAGTGATGCCATAAAAGAAGTCATACGAAAAATTCGATTTCCCACAAGATTTGCTGGGAACATAAGCAATCTCATATCAAAGAAAAGTGAATTTGGGCCAGGGCTCAAAACGCATGATTGGCATACTTTCATCAAGGTAAGTTATGTTCTTCTGTATTTACAATATATTCATAAACTATGTGTACTATTCATTATGTTATGTTAGAAAATAATGAAATGATTGGTTTATAATTACTGCAGTACGTGCTACCTCTATCTCTCCCAGAGCACTTCAACAATAACATCAAACAAGTGATATATGATCTTGGAAAATACATGAGGTAAGCAGTAATATCTGTTCAATTTGTTGTATATATTTATTATATTCGCGATTTGTTTTTCTTGCTATGTAATCTATTGTATATTATTTTGTAAAGTCTCGTATTTATATATTTTTTGTGACTTGAATCTCTTAATGTAGGTGGTTGTCATCTAAAGAAATCCATAAAGAAGATATAAACTATTGGAAGAGAAGAATTCCTTATTTATTGTGTGAAATGCAAAAGTGTCTACCTCCAACTTTTTTCAATGCACAAGAACACTACCTCATACACCAAGTTGAGGAGATTGAATTGTGTGGACCTGCACACACTAGGTCAATGTATATGGTTGAGAGGCACTTGAAATCTTTGAAGGCTTTGGTTCGACAAAGAGCACATCCTGAGGGTTCTATGGTAGAGGGATACATGGTATACCAGACTATGGTGTACATTACTGAATATCTTCCTAAGTTTGCTTCAAATATCCATGTAGATCGCATTTGGGATCTCGACCCTTTTAAAAAATTCAAAGGGGAGTACTTGATGGGGAAAGGTAGATTAAGGAAAGTGACAGGTAATAAATTATAAGATGTTATTGTAATAAATTATTTCTTAATCTTCAAAATAAATCGGTTGTAAGTCGTCTATTTTTTTTTTGTACAGTTGCTCGAGAGTGGGATGCACTACATTTATATATTGCAAACAATCTTGATTGGATGACAGTATGGATTGAACGATGTCAACATTCTGGTCACACATTAACATGGGAAGGTGTATCTTCATTGGTTAAAGAAGCTCATCGTAATGGAGATTCTAATGTTACGCAAAGGGAAATAGATTTAGCATATGGTTTAAGATATTTCCAGGTACGTACAAAATTATTAATCACCCGTATGTTTATCAACTCACGATATAATAATTTTGACATGTTTCACATATTATTGCAGGTTAAACACCACAAGGGTATGTTCAGTAATGGTCAAAAATTTCGCGTCAAAGTGTTGGATGACACGAAGAAAACTTGTGATTCTGGAATAACTGCAGTCTTTCAAGTGACTAATATTTCATCTAGAAATGACTTAGATCCTCAAGAGTCTAAAAATCAATACTATGGCATTTTGGATGATATACTTGAGTGCGACTTTAGTTCCTTCAAATTAGTACTCTTCGTTGTCAAATGGTACAGGCTACGACTTAATCCAAATGATCCTAATAGAACTGTTATTGAACATGATAATGGATTTACAATGGTTAATACAAGGTCGTTTGAGCCAGTTGGGGATGAGCCCTATGTTCTTCCAAGCCAATGTGAGCAGGTATTTTACTCAGAGGTTTCACATAAACCGGGTTGGTCATTTGTTGTTAGACATGAACCGAGAGGAAGGCCGATAAAGTATAATGCGATGGAAGAAGAAGATACCGAAGAAGTAGAAGATGATGTAGATGATGATCACGATCGACAATTATTGGATGATGTTCCTGAGACAAATTTTTATGAAGAAGAAGAAGAAGATGATGCTGCTGCTACTGATGATGATGATGAAGATGATGTTGATGTTGATGATGATGATGTTGATGATGACGACAACGACGACAACGACGACGACGACGACGACGACGACGATGATGATGATGACGATGACGAGGATGATGATGATGATGATGATGAAATTTAAAGGTATGCCATCAATCCTTAATGTATTTAATATTCATTTCTTGATAGAAATATATTTGTCTTAAATGGTTACATAGTTTATTCATTATCTATTTAAAAGCTATAAGTGTTATAATGTGTACGTTTTAATGTTTTTAATTTTTATGTGATGCTTATGATGGATGTGATTATGATTATGATGTGATTATGCTCACGATAATTGAATTACATTTGCAGGAAATTGAACCCCTTTCAAGAGCATCCCGCACAGTCTCATGGATCGACAGGTATAAGTCAATACACCTTATAGAAAGTCTATTTAATACACTTATCAATAGTAAGATTGATGTCTTCTAAGATCTCTCCCATTTGCAGGTACCAGCAAATAGGTATTTGTCAGAAGTGTCTTCCTCGAGTGAGGGAAATATAGGAATAGAAGAGGAAAGTGAGACATGCAGTTTATCTAGAATAGGTAGATTAACTAGAGGTCAAAGGACTAGAAGGAAATTCAATAAACACATGAAATTTTTCCTTGCTCAAGGGGGGTCATGTTCTTATGATGATGAGACGAAAGGTGACATCGAGGTGCCCTTGAGGTACCAACATCTACAGAAACATTGGGTACCCAAGGAACTTCCTCCAATAAACACTGATTTTTGTGTTAATGAGAGGATATATCGCATAGCACCATCATCATTACATGGTTTGGGCCTATTTTCTATGGATGGCATAAAGGTGTCTTACAACAAAGTTTCTGAATTGATGGAGTATGTTGGACCATGTTACGATTACAAAAGTTGGATGCATATTGTTCAATATAAAAAAAGTATGCGTAGGTATGCACTCTCGGCAAATTATATACAACAGCAAGACAATAATCAAAGTAAAAGTGTGGCTATATACATTGATGGAAGGCCAAAAGCAACAGAGAATATTGCGGGTTTTATAAATAGTACACGACCTGGGTCAACTATAAAGCAACCCAATTGCATATTTGAGGCACGCGAGGGAAATCGTGTATTCATCTGTGCGATAAAATCAATACGTGCAGGGGAAGAGCTGCTTATTGATTACAATTTGAACCGCATAGATACAAACGAGGCTACTATCATGGGGGTGGTACATACTATTAAACCAACTTCTAATCAATGACTCCAACATACCATTTAGTTATTAAATTTTTGGCTAACATTTTTATACTTGATCTTTGACATAGGGGCACAATATGGAGCAACCGCCCGAAGGTGATGGTGACGATATTCCTAGCTCATCTACACATGAGCAGGTAAAACTCATTGTAATTGTGCAAACTAGATAGAAGCAAAATGTTATTTTTTTTAATGTTATTTTCTTCATTGTTTTGGAGTAATTTTGATAATACTAATACTATTGTTGTCACAGAGGGCCGGTGGTCGGAGAGAGGGAAAGCAACCTACAGTCCCTCAGGAGTCCCCCCTTGTGGACCCTTTTTTTATTGATTTAGCAGAGACCGATGACCCGATCGGTTCCATTAAAAAGCTGCTAAAGAAAATTGGGAAAGAACTTCTACGTTTGGTATCCATACATCCTCAGACTCAGGAAATAAAAGACAGGGCAGCTGAGTTGTTGCGCACTTCTGAAAACTTTAAAGTAAGTATTAATGAAATTTTTAATTATTACAAGAGTTCAATAATGGTTTTTATGTTATGCTCTTTTATGACATTAATTAAAATATGGATGCATTGTCTTTACAGAGTTATTTGTGTAATTTTGAACCCCATTCCCATGATGAGGCCGGTATTGCAAGTGGTTCAGGTAGATCACATGTTCCATTCCCCACTTCTGTTTTCCACTGAATATATATAGGAATGATCATAATCATTGACAATACATGCTCGAACAATCTTTTTTTTTAATACTCTAACAATCTTGTCCATGCTAGTCCACGCGTTCTATATTTATGCATGCTCTAACAATTTTATTCTTCAGCTCCTTTCCATGATGATATGACAACGCCGCCTCCATCCAGGATAGCCACAAATGTCTTGCCGACTGCCATGTCAACAACACACAGCCTAAATGCACCAACTGTTGCACCATCTACTGGTACACAAATCCCTCTTTTTCTCTCTTTTGTTATGTGTTTAAGTGTTATGTGTTTACGATGTAGATCCCTTGATTGTGTTTGTGCCATGGGTGCTCTGCACCAATTTATTTCCCTTGAAGTATTATTTCTTGGAGGCATTTGATAATGGTTTTCATTTTTTGCAATAGGAGATGCAACAAGTCTCGATGCAACATCATTTCCTGGATGTTCCCGTGTTCCTAGTACAGGAACGGTGAAGGATTGCGTATTGATCATCAGCGACGATGAAGGCATTCCCTTAAAAGTATCCAAACTTCCAGGTACTTTAAAGTTATTATTATTCTATAGTGATATAATAGTAATTTAGTTTTTGATCACTCTTCATCGACTAATGATCCCATGATTATTTTGTAGGGAATGATATTTTTTGGTGAAAACTTGGTGACGAGTGTTTGCGGATATTCGGGCCCACCATACGTACATGGTGGAACATCATATCCTAACTAAAACCCCAAACCACTATTTTGATTTCATATCATTGCTAGAATAGTTTTCCTTTTCATCAATTTCTTGAACTATATTAAAGGTAGCTTCTCTTCATTTATGAGTCTAACATGTTTTTTTTTACTTAAAAGGTGGAATAACCAAGATAAAAAGTTGAAGGATGATCTTGTACATAGTATGACCTAGCTTTTTGGACCTCGTGCATTCGAGAGAAACAAGCTCCTTGAAAGAGCTGGTTTATGTTTGAAGTATATTAGGGACCAGTACAGGAAATATTTAGAGGTTAACCCAAGGCACGAGCGTCCACCCTGTGTTCTTGAGGCTGAGTGGCAGGGTTTGATTTTGGATGGAAAGTATAAAGCCGACATGAAAAAAGGAATTACGCCAGTAGAGAGTAGAGCAAGGTATGTGATACTTTTGAGAATGTAATTATGTACTAATTAACCTCTAAATTTTTCCTGTACTGGTCTCTAACATATTTCAAACTTTTCATAGATTGCCTGACACATCAAAGGCAACAAAGGCAAGATTAGAAAAGCACGGGACACACAAGCTCGGCTCTGGTGGTTTTTCCAAACTTCAAGCACGAGTTGTAAGTATTAGTAAATGAAAACTTGTATCAATTTTTTTATATATTGCAAGGAAATTTTTTTTGATCAAACAATGCAAGTAAAATTCACCATACCAAGAAAAAATGTAGGGGTCAGAGTTCAATAGATGCCTCACAGAAGAGGACAAGAGAATTGGCTTCCAACAAGGCTATAGAGCCGTGGCTGAACGGCTACGAGCTGAAATCAGTGTGCAAGGTTCAAATAATGATGCATCTGAGCCACAGGTAAATAAGCTAAATGAAATTTATTTCAAATTGAATACTTTACCAATTAGTCTATTTGATGTTAAGTTCTAATATAAAGTGAGTATATCTGTTTTAAGAAAGCAATGATAACAATGTGTAGGATATTGGAATGCAGCCTGACAATCCTTCTACACAATCTATGCATAATGAAGGTTCGCATGATGTGCATCCTAGTGGTGGAGGTATACATTTGCTATTAAAATTTTTATATGTAATTACAATTGGTGTTTGGATTAATGTAACATTTTGTATAGCAACTGTAGAGGATCGAGGGGTCGGTGCTCATGAGCATGTTGAGGTTGAGTCTAGACAAAATGATGTGGCCAGATCAGGTAATTAAAGAGTGCCACAGTTATGTTCTTTAAAATAATTAAATACTTGTAACAATTATAATTAAATATTTTAAATTTAACTCTTTTATTTGTTATTGTAGAGGACCCCCCTTTGCAGCAGCATAGGAATTTGAGATCATCAAGAACAGAGAAGAAAACAACTGATGAGGGGGGTATTGATGATAACACTGATGCTCCTCTTAGAGCTTACATAGAAAAAAAAATTAGAAAGAGAAAAAAGAAATGATTGTCATCTAAATACCTTAATTGATAATGACTGAATTTTATGTCTCAATGAATTTAATTATGTGCTACTGAATGTTCATGAATTATGTGTTTATTTTCATATTGATGAATGTTGTGTGTTAACGAATCTAATGTGTTAATGAATGTTATCATGTGATATTGATTAAATGTTACATTTTATTAATAATTGAAAGAATGAATGAATGTTAGATGTTAACGGGGAATGTAGAGTGATGTTAGGGGGAGGGGGGTGGGGCCAAATGAGCTTCCACCTTCACGTGGTTGGCCCTGTTTAGTAGAGAATATTAAACTATATTCTCGAAACAAAGTGAAGCTCAATAAGATACTAAATGAGTCAAAATGGTTATCAAGGTCCTCTATCCATAAGATACTTGTAGTCAAAATGGTTATTAATAAGATACTTGTAGTCAAAATGGTTATCTAGGTCCTCTATCCATTCCATAAGTTCTTCACCATTCAAACTTCCTCCATAACAAGGAATGTGCTCTAGGTTAGTCATGAAGCCTAGCATGGACTCTCTGTCAGATAGAGCCACTATTTCAGAGCCTTTTCTGTGCATTTCCTTCAAGCACTGTACAGTGTACGGATGTGAAAGGGAGGGCAGACCAGTGTGGAAGTTAGAGTATTTATATCCTATGCTTTGAGAGTTTATTTGGTAGATTCAAGACACCTTATATCAAAGTTATTCCTTTTTCTTATCTGTTGTTCTGTCAAACCCTCATTTTTTGGGTTATTGCATTCAAATGGCCTTAACTTGCAAATAAACCATAGGATATCCTCTGTTCTTTGTAAAATGCAAGTTAAGGGGGTTTATTTTCATATTTTAAAAGCTTTGGAACATGATACTAAGCCAGAGAATTTCAAGAGCAAGCCCTAGGTCAAGAATCTCAATGTTCTTGACTAGGAGTTGATGGATTATGCAAGATCAGAGGGTAGCGGCAAGTAAAGGACCTCAAACCTTGTTGAATCTAGATCTTTAGAGCATGGTGGACATCTTCAAACTCTGATCTTGGTTTCATGCACCCATTTTCAATGCCTTGTTTTGGAACCCACACCCAAAGGCATGCATTAGGTCTGCGGACTCAATAAGGACATTGATATGCTGGAGTGGAGTCAGGGTCTGGGAGTTGGAGGATTGTTAGAACATCAAAAAGGGTACTCAAAAAACATATAAGTTCATAAGGTCCTTTGTCAAATTGAAGAGTTATTGCTGCAGAACAGGTTTTGGAGACCTACTAGAGTCACTAGGTCTATTTGGACCCGTTTGGACCACGACACACAGTAGCATCTATAGAGAAGAAGTTTGGTATGCAATGGTCTTGAAACCTCCTGAGAAATTCTTGGTATGCATTTGTGTGGTGCAAAAGCTTCGTTGAAAGAGAAAAAGAAGAAAAGAATAGAAATGATTTTTTTTCTTTTTATGTCATATACTGTAACCAGCTACTTATAACTTGCAAAAATTATTATAACCATTTGAAATTGAAACTTAGTTTAATGTGAAACTGAGAACTGCTTTATTAGAGCTTTCTGTGATTTAGATTCAGACATCAAGAACATTGTTTGCCTAATATTGTGATTAATGTTTATTTATTAATATCTCATACTGACAAACAATTGATAATTGTAGGGAAAACGTCATTGGGGGTCTTTGAGGATCCACCAGAAGCCAAGGAGAAAATGTATTCAAATGCTAAAGATGGTGTAACAGTCCTTACAGCTGTTGAACCTTGCTGTGTAGATCATCTCCGATTCTCCAAGTTCAACAGTACTGTGGTATTCCTTTGGATACTTCTAATGGTAAATTTCAGACATCAAGTTCTTTTCGTATGAAACTACTACATTTGTAATCTGTAGTTTTAAACTTTTAGTTTATAAATGTTCATCAGCTTTAGTTCGTATGCTGCCATTTCAAGTATGATTAATGAAGTTACCTTTATCACAGGATGAAAGTGAGCAGTCAGCATACTGGTACGGAGCTGGCAGCATTGATACGGTGACTAGGGCATCGTTTAATGGTGGTATTGTGTTTTCCCGTATTTAGGGCATCGGCCTTTTGAAGCATTGCCTTCATCTTTCTTAAGTCTAAGTTTTAAGTTTGTTTATCTCTCTCGGCGCTGTTGAAAATACAAATGACAACGTTCTTGTTTGTTTTTCCCTTATATCCCGATGTGATTTCGCGGAGGGTTACGGCGCTGTTGAAAACACAAATGAAAACACAAATCCCTTGTGTAATTGCCACTTGAAGGAGGACAGTCACTGTAAAGACAACATGATAATGTACACTTACAGTGAGTGTACATTATCATGTTGTCTTTAGAGTGACTATCCTCATTTGTTGAAGAAGAAAAGCATTAATGTGGCTGAATAGCAATACATTCAAGTGGCAATCACACAAGGGACAGTCACTGTGAGATGTCCTCATTTGTGACTGTCCTTACAGTGAGTGTACATTATCATGTTGTCTTTAGAGTGACTGTCCTCATTTGTTGAAGAAGAAAAGCATTAATGTGGTTGAATAGCAATACATTCAAGTGGCAATTACACAAGGGACAATCGATCACTGTGAGATGTCCTCATGTGTGACTATCCTTGTCACAAATGAGGACATCTCACAATGACTGTCCCTTCTGTAATTGCCACTTGAATGAGGACAGTCACTGTAAAGACAACATGATAATGTACACATACAATGAGTGTACATTATCATGTTGTCTTTACAGTGGCTGCCCTCATGTTGTATATTCTTCTCTGTAGATGCTACTATGTGCTAGGGAACTTCTTAGAACTGTTGGTATATTCTTACAACTTGTTACACCTGGGATATTCTTCTCTGTAGATGCTATTGTGTGCCGTGGTCCAAACAGGCCCATAAATGTGGTTGAATAGCAATACATTCAAGTGGCAATTACACAAGGGATAGTCACTGTGAGATGTCCTCATGTGTGACTGTCCTTGTCACAAATGAGGACATCTCACAGTGACTGTCCCTTGTGTAATTGCCACTTGAAGGAAAAAAGCATTAATGTGGTTCAATAGCAATGTATTCAAGCAACAATTACACAAGGGATAATCACTCTGAGATTTCCTCATTTGTGACTATCCTTACAGTGAGTGTACATTATCATGTTGTCTTTATAGTGACTGTCCTCATTTGTTGAAGGAAAAAAGCATTAATGTGGTTCAATAGTGATGCAGAGTAGGCAGGGCTTTTAGAATATACAAATATACATCCTTAACTCTCATTCCACCAAGGAAGAAGGAATTCCAATGGTTGAAACGTGAGTTAAGGTCTTTACATCAGTCAAACCCTGAAAATGAGGGTTTGTAAACAATGCACAGAAAATTTGAAATAACTTAGATATAAAACAAAGAGAATCAATCAAACCAACTTCCAAAGCATCAGATGTCACTATTACAACTTCCAGGCAAATTTTATCATCCAACCACCATCCGTACAACCGTACAGAGTTCATTTTTCACCAGAAATGCACTAAAACAGGGTTATTTTTATTTTTTATGAAAGCAAAATGATTACAATACTGGTTCTCTGTCTGTCTTCGACCATTTGAAGCCTAAAATAGGCTCTCCAAACGTTGGTTCAACCATCTAGGTGGTTAGAACAGTTTATCCAACAAATGTCAACTTTGCTAAGCAACTTTTAAAGTTGCATTACAACTTTGCAAACAACTTTGCCGAGAAGGTTAAAAATGTGTTGTGAAACTTTAGGAACCTTATTAAAGTTATTTTGGACCTTCAAACTTCTTAACAACATCTAAAAGACACCTAATAAACACTTACTATGCTCATTTCATCCAAGGACTCAAAAGATGCCCAAGGTTTATAAGTCACCAAGGGGTCTTGTGTCCAACAAGTGGATGTTTATAAGGAGATAAAATCAATCCTTAATATTTATTACAAACCAAGAAAACATCTAAAACTCCTATTCTAATTTATTGTCATTCAAAAAGACTCTGATTTGTCATTCAAAAAGACTCTGATTTGTCAATCAAAAGGACCTTTCACCAGTCAATCCTTCAAAGCTCCAAGGTGAAAATCTTATGTTCCAATTGATAGGATTTGACTCCTTGGCTTCATGGCAACTTCCTTCAATCATGGTGTCTTTGGCTTGCATTAGGGATGCCCCTGCATCAAATAGCAATGCATTCAAGTGGCAATTACACAAGGGACAGTACATGCCCATTAAAGTTGGTGTTTTGTTATCCAGCATGACAATGGAGACAACATACTCTGTGTCAATTTTACTGATCAAATTTGCCTCCACCAGGCAAAGCAACAATCTGGGTATGATAAGGTAAAATTTTGTAGTCCTTTTGGGTATGATAACAGTTCCAGTTTCCAATAAGATGGTTCATTTTTATAATCTAGCTTCAATTTCTCTTGTGAAAATCTTTTTTTCATTTTATGGGTGGTAAAATATAATTATTATGCTAGAGGTGTGTACTTATGGATGATAATGAAACAAAATGATAAGATTTAAGACTCTTGTTTTTTTTTTAAATAGCAATTTAAGTTTCCTTCTATTATAAATTACTGTTTTTCTATTTTTTAATGTATCAATTTTATTTATGAAATATAAATATATTAATAATGTTTTAGTGTTTTTAGGATTAGTTTATATCAATTCTATGTATCATCATTCGTCATTCAATTGTCAGTATTATTAATTTAGACTGTGCAATTGTAGAACTACTCGAATATGGGTTGGATGGATACTCAAGCAGGGGAACCCTCCTCAAATATCTCAAGCAGTGAACTTGGAAAAATGTGTCCTGAAGGAACCCTTTCCATCAGAGAGATAAAAGTACAAACAAGTAAAAGAAGCAGGCTCTGCAAATATGTTTTTGAGAATAAAAATGATAGATTATTCGAGTATGGTTCATGAGGTATATCTAAAAAGACATTTTTTTTCTTATTATAATAAAAGAGGAAGTTGTGAATGTCAAAGTTGAGTGAAACAAAAATTATTTTCATCAAATTTTGTTAGGCTTGCTTTTGGGAATAGTTTCTTACAATATTGCTATTAAGATTTTTATTGTGTAGTTTTTAGATTAGGTTTATAAAATTATATTTCATGAGTAGTGATTCATATTAATCAATTAACGATACTTTTGGAAGGTATTTTCAATGTGTCAAATTTTGATATTTTTACAAGAATTAGATTGTGTAATTTTTTTAATTAAAGTCATTGACTCATATTTCATAAATAATAGTTCTCATGAATCCATCTCTTATAAGATTGAATAGTCTATTTAGGAAGTATTTCTGATAGTATGTCAAATTATGATATTACTATTACCATTAGATTGCATGGCTTTGAATTCAACCTCGTTGACCCATATTCTTCTCTGTAGATGCTACTATGTGCTAGGGAACTTCTTAGAACTGTTGGTATATTCTTACAACTTGTTACACCTGGGATATTCTTCTCTGTAGATGCTACTATGTGCCGCGGTCCAAACGGGCCCATAAATGTGGTTGAATAGCAATACATTCAAGTGGCAATTACACAAGGGACAGTCACTGTGAGATGTCCTCATGTGTGACTGTCCTCGTCACAAATGAGGACATCTCACAGTGACTGTCCCTTGTGTAATTTCCACTTGAATGAGGACAGTCACTGTAAAGACAACATGATAATGTACACATACAATGAGTGTACATTATCATGTTGTCTTTACAGTGGCTGCCCTCATGTTGTATATTCTTCTCTGTAGATGCTACTATGTGCTAGGGAACTTCTTAGAACTGTTGGTATATTCTTACAACTTGTTACACCTGGGATATTCTTCTCTGTAGATGCTACTGTGTGCTGTGGTCCAAATGGGCCCATAAATGTGGTTGAATAGCAATACATTCAAGTGGCAATTACACAAGGGACAGTCACTGTGAGATGTCCTCATGTGTGACTATCCTTGTCACAAATGAGGACATCTCACAGTGACTGTCCCATTGTGTAATTGCCACTTGAATGAGGACAGTCACTGTAAAGACAACATGATAATGTACACAAGTACCGTGAAGGTAGTTGCAAGTTAGGGCTGTTTCATTGCATACCCAAAACAATGAAGATGTTACGGTCCACAAAATGTTTGTGCTTGAAAGATGAACAAATAAAATTAAACTTCTAAATAACCAAAGCCGCTAACAATAAATTCAACACAGATATGTCCTCATTTCTGGGTATTTTAGCTCTGTAACAGCTGAATACCAGATTACATAATAATGACAAAAGAAAAATAAACCCAACGTACTCAGAAATTGTAGCTGTGATTTCGCGGAGGGAATCTCTCTCGGCACTGTTGAAAATACAAATGACAACGTTTCTCTACATTATCATGTTGCCTTTACAGTGACTGTCCCTTGTGTAATTGCCACTTGAAGGAGGACAGTCACTGTAAAGACAACATGATAATGTACACTTACAGCCCGTGTACATTATCATGTTGTCTTTAGAGTGACTATCCTCATTTGTTGAAGAAGAAAAGCATTAATGTGGCTGAATAGCAATACATTCAAGTGGCAATTACACAAGGGACAGTCACTGTGAGATGTCCTCATTTGTGACTATCCTTACAGTGAGTGTACATTATCATGTTGTCTTTATAGTGACTGTCCTCATTTGTTGAAGGAAAAAAGCATTAATGTGGTTCATTAGCAATGTATTCCCAGCATCTGTACCTGCATCTCTCTTATATACTACAAGTTGCTTGCCATCAGAAATTGCAGTTCCCTCACGTGACATTGATGGTGAAGTGTTCTTTTCAAAACCATCATCTATGGTTACCAATGCTCCTATTTTAGGCAATAAGTTTGTTGCATTCCATGAGCCATTGGTCAAGTTTCTTCTACGAGCTTCTGATGCCTCAAAATCTAAGCAGCACCTACGCATGCCTCGTTGTGGTTGATTATCATTCTGTACATGAATTATAATGAGTAATCAGTTTTGGGCCTTGGAATCTTGTATGTAACATGCACAGGCATTTCATGGCTAAATGAATCTATTTTAAAAGCATCAAATTTTCTTACATGATGCTGGATACATAAGTAGAACAAGCGTATATCAAATTGGAAGCAATCAGAACTCCACAATGACATATTATTTAGAGTACTCTTCAGTTTAAGTAATAATGCATATATTGACACTGTAAAGACAACATGATAATGTACACTCACTGTAAGGACAGTCACAAATGAGGACATCTCACAGTGACTGTCCCTAGTGTAATTGCCACTTGAATGTATTGCTATTCAGCCACATTAATGCTTTTCTTCTTCAACAAATGAGGATAGTCACTCTAAAGACAACATGATAATGTACATTATCATGTTGTCTTTAGAGTGACTATCCTCATTTGTTGAAGAATAAAAGCATTAATGTGGCTGAATAGCAATACATTCAAGTGGCAATTACACAAGGGACAGTCACTGTGAGATGTCCTCATTTGTGACTCTCCTTACAGTGAGTGTACATTATCATGTTGTCTTTACAGTGGTTGTCCTCATTTGTTGAAAGAAAAAAGCATTAATGTGGTTCATTAGCAATGTATTAAATAAATAAAAAAATTTCATCCACCCACGGGCATCGCAATTGCGATGGGAACCCGTCGTAATGCGATGCAGGCGCCCGTCGCAATTGCTTGGGAGGCCCGTCGCGATTGCGACGGCCCTCCGAAGCCATGCGACGGGGGGGCGACGCCCATGCCGCTAACAAATCTTAGCCACATTGCGACGGGCTATGTGTCGCAATTGCGACGGCTACCCATAGACGTCGCAATTTGCGACTAAAAAATAGCGACGTCTATGGGTGTTGCTATTGCGACACATAGCCGTCGCAAAATGCCCCCAAATGTATTAGTGATAGTAAAGGATTACTAAATACTAACCAGGTATTCATTGAATCAACTCTATTATGCAGGGTAAAATGGTCTTGTGAAGGGTATTACTACTATCAACCAAATAATGAAAAAGACTTGAAATGGTGTTGATATTCAAAGATGTAGGAAATAGCCAAAAACCCATCAAACACTGAACTCAATTGAATGTACTAATCCTTGATCAGTGCCATTATCCATTGGGCAAATCATCAAATGCAAGTATAGAAACATGAACCAACTACTGTCAAAGACTCAAAGCCATAAATACAACTATTCCAGCCCATCCACTACTTATAAGATCCTTCTGTAGACGAATCCAATGAATCTATGCCCTATCCAAAGTAGTTTTCACTTGATCCTAGATCAAGAACTAAAGACTAGAACATATACAAAGGTAACCCACTGCAATGGACCAGAAAATCCAAAACTCATAAGACTGACACCAAGGAGAGACTTGAAAGCATGAGAATAATTGTATTAAGTTTGATGAATCATGTACATGTCTATACCAGAAAATGAAACTACCACTTCAATAACCTGCAAAAGATGCAAGGAACTTCTATTCAGCCTCCTACAATGTGACAAAGTTCACTATTTCCCTGGAACTAATCGAAATCAGAACCCCTCCTAATGACATGAAAATCCTTTTATAGGAACAAGGATTGCAACAAGCTACCACTCATTAGGGCAAAAATTAAGTCTGCAACTACCCAGTACAACAAGAAGAGAAAGAGTGTAGAGAAGCCTAGAAACCCGAGAAGATCAGACCAAATCTGATGTACAATTGCATTGGTTTCATCACTATAGACTAACTGTGATCACAAGTTACAACCTTCTTATTGCAGGAGAAACAAAATTCAATGCCAGGACCAACTTGGAAAACTTCGCATGTACAAAACATGGAGATCACTGACATACCAAACCCTAGTCACCTGTAGAGAGAAATAGATCAGTGCATTTAAACCAGCGTGGCACCCCAGGCAAGAAAATCTGATCTGCGTAGCCACATAGATCCTCACCATCAACTTCACAACTGCCACCGAGCTACCACACTCATCGCATACGGCCAAACTGCCGAAAAACCCTGCAAAACAAAGGTTGTCGCATGATCGCATAGCCAAAAACTAGGCTATGTGAACATGTGACACACCACCAAAATTCATCACCAAGTATGAAATCATCATGCCACTGATCAGCATGACCCTCAGGCCAGATCGCAACACCTACCACCATCAAACCAGTCGAAATCCACCGAAGAAACCATAAATTCTGGTACCTCATGTCACAAAAACCCTCTGCAAATTTGAATTCAAATGCAATGGCTAATCGGCAAAATTTAAAACATGGTCGTCGATCTCTTTCCCTTCCTGGCAAATCGGGTGGTCATATTTAATTCACAATAGTTGCGGGCCCCTTTAGAAAGTCGACAGCCCCGTCAACAGTCAGCAACCAATCAAAACCGAACAACTCAACAACACTGGCACTATGGACCCGCCCTAACTCCGCAACCGCGATGTCCAAATAGTTGTCGCATGATCGCATAGCCAGGAAAAGGGCTATGTGAACATGCGACAAGCCACCACGTCAGCACCATGTCACTACTCCCCACCAACGTGGCACCCTTGTCGCATGATCGCATGGCTGAAAGATGGCCCTTGCGATCATGCGACAAGGCCAAAAGACTGCCACCTCACCACCAATGGCCCCACAAGATAGACGTCAACCGGTCGCATGTCAGAAATCCCTGACATGCGATCATGCAACAACCAATAAGAACATGTGCCCCTACTTCCCTTCTGACACTGGGCCCACCTGGACCCACTTCACGCCCACACAAGAAAATCCAACGGTTGTCGCAAAAGTGTAAAGGATAAACATCGTGCATCTTCACCATGCAAACATGCGACAACCACCGATTCTATCTAAACTTTAACCACACTGGGCAACTGAGAAGAACTGGGTCCCACCTGTCGATCGCACTTGCGTAGTTAAGACCGAGGAACAAGGAGTTTCGAAAACACATAGGGTTTTCACATTTTCACAAAGGTAACCAAGGAAACTGAAAACATCGAGGGTTTTCGACACTAGAAGACAAGTGCACAAAAGTAGGAAGACACAAGGTCGAAAACAACCAGGGTATTCATGCAAACCAAATAGAAAACATCATGGGTTTTCGACACTTTGGCAAATTCTGAAACTATTTCCTACAGACCCTAAAACTTTAATAACTCCCTGGGTTTTGCAACTTAAGAGATGCGATCTGAACTGGAGCTTGGTGACACAATGAACAACCTACAACTAAGAACGCACACCATAAAACCAAGTAGATTTTCATCGCAAGTCAAAACTGTGTAGCAGGGTGGCATAACTTCAAAATTTGTAGGGAAGAGGCCATTTTCATAGGATTTTGCATTGACAGGAAAATGGACTAACACAAGGAACATATTTGAAGCAAACCTAAATACTTAAACAAGGGATTCATTTTATTGATTATCAACCTAACAATAAGGTTTATCAATATAGTCATCTTGTAATTGCCACTGTCCTATCTCTTGTTCCTGTGACGGGACGTGGCATTCGTAAGTGGAGACTTGATATTGACGACCATGAGAGAATATTAAATGTTATTCGAGAGAGAGATGAACCACTTGATGTGGACTAAATCACGCATGAAATATGATTTGAACTAAATTTTTCATGAGCAAGACCAGAGGTTTTCTTAGCTCCATTCTTTCCTACTGGTGCCCATAGTGAATGGAGCTTGAATTAAATTAAAAATTAAGAATATATAGATCTCAAGTTTATGTCTTACAAGTGGATATGATATATTAATTATCTACCTAAATATGAAGTACTCTAACTTTGGAATATGAATGTGTGTATGTATTGAATTTGCATGTGTTACATTACGACGTGCATGTTTTAAATATAAAATCTACTTGAAGTACAACAACATTAAATTAAAAGTATGTGCACACAACTATTATCGAATGTACATTTAAATCAAACATGTGTAGAATCAAACATCATTCATGTATGTAATCTATTGAATTCAAACATGATTCATGTATGTTTAATCTATTGAAATCAAGTTCATCAAATTTAAATTAAACATGTACATGTGTATATGTAATCTATTGAAAGTATTGAAAATTTACAAGTTCATCACACACATGCACATGTATCTAGAGTGAAAGTATATATATAATGTATGCATGAAACATCAATCATGTGTGTAGATCAAGTATTGTAAATATGAAACATATGAATCAATCATGAACGTCAAACATTCTATCAAAAGCCCGTTTAGAAATGAAATATAACATCAAACACATCAATCGGTCATGTAGAGTCTAGAAATGAAATATAGTTCATCAAACACAAATATATATATACATAATATGAAATATGTCTCTGATCAAATATGAAAGTGCCTAGGACTCATCATGTCAACTCCTCACTAAGCGGTCACACCCAAAGTGACTATCATGCTGTGAAGGATGTGCAGATCCCTACAAAGAAAGAGATATATAAATTAAAACATATATAAACATTGTACAAAGATCTCTTAAGTTTTATTTAAAATATTCTACAAGAAAACATGTTATAAAGTGTGTACACATAGATAATAAATTAAAAACTCACCTGTCCACTATTGATGTCATCATCGAGTGAGTCCCGACGATGTACACGATCAATACCCAAAGAAGGAGTAACAAGAGGCATATCTTGGTAGACAAAAAATAAATCAATTGATTGAAATTTTGAAAATAAATTTAAGTTTAATTGTAACATTAAATACATGTATATAATCTGATTTATACCTGTGTAGGTGGTGGAAACTAATAGTACTCGGATTCACTGGCCTCAATCCTATCAACCAAGGTATCAAGATTTTGTTGTGCCTAGTCCAAGCTCAAATCCGCATCTGCAACATGAGTAGACTGCACACGCCTCTCTAATGATGAATGCAATGGACTAACCAAATGAGATGGCATGGAAGTTGTATCATCACGTGTCAACAAATCTAGATAACCTGTAGTGGTCATGCTAAACTCAACATCGTCAAGACCAACATCATAGAACTGATGGGCTGCACTGACTGGAGGGTTTGTACGTTGTGCCTCTCCCTGTGCAGCAATAGAGTGGTCAGTAGGTGGATCTTCATGAGCATTTCCACTATGGCCATGGTCTAGGTGAGAAGGATGTGACTGAGCGTATCTGACAGTACCCACACGAGATCTAACCTCTGATATGGGGATATCATGCTCTGCTGCTATAAATACATATGCATCCAATAGATCCTTAGCCAAGCTAGTCAGTGTCACCCATGTCATCTCCTCTGTAAGTCCCTCCAGGCTAGAAAGTGAAGGGATGCTTGCTATAGTGTACATGTCATCTGCAATCCTACTAGCGGATGCTCCACCTGATGATCTAGAGTGTCATCGAGACATCAGGTACTGACCAACCTGATCACTAGATATGGATGTGGCAGCTACTACAATGTCCCCCACACTATCAATCACAGCTCGAAGCTGGGTGCTATGAATAACATCATCTACAACAGGGACCAATGAAGCAGCTATAGTAGGTGCCCTCTGACCAACAATAGCCTTGTGTACTGGTCTTTGTTGATCAGCTCGACGATAAGCATCTCTATCAGCAAGCCTGCCATGCCCCTATCCTAGATGTCCTGGCAAATCAGTGTAATTAACAACATGACCTAAATGAACCTCAACAAAAATCTGTTGTGCAAAGTATAGTGGAATCTAGTCATTATTTGGATAACGACCATGGGCAGCTAGAAATCTAGGGTATATCAATGTTGATATAGCAAGATCCTCACACCTGGTAACCTGATATCCCTTCACATGATTTTTTTCTACATAAGATGGGAAAACTTCCCCTTTCAAGGTCGCTTTAGGCACTAAAGCCTGTACCTCCTTAAGAGAAAGACCAGAGCCAACCTCTTGTCTCTTCCTCTCAAGTATGGACTCTATAATATTTGGGGCATATGGAGTGGTACCATGAATGTCATCCCTAATGCTAATCAAGTTATTAAGGATGGACTGACATGTGTTCTTATAGACAATAGAGCTAGATGGATTATTTATAGATTCTTGTAGCCGTTGAATCTCTCTATTAGTGCGTGAAAATAGTTCTGTAGGGGGAATCGGTGCATCTGCCATGTGTGATGTGTAATAATGTCTGATAGATCTAGAATATGTATGTACCTGAAAGATTTTATTTACTATCAAATAAAGTCTACATATACATGTACGTTTTCCTAATTTAAATAAAAATAAAATGAAATACTATGCATGCATTTCACTACATTATTTGAAAGTAAAATCAATTACATAAATTACATTTTAATAGGTCTAATGGGGTCTTAAAGGGTCATATAACCTATCATAGGTCCTAATAGGTCTAATTAGGTATGTAATAGTTTAAATTAGGTATAATTAGGTCTAATTGGGGTGTGATTAGGTCCCAATTGATCTAATTGGGTCTAATTAGGTGAGGCACTAATAAGTCTTAAGGGGTCATATTACTCATAGTGGGTCTAATTCGGTATTAAAGGGGTCATATAACAGGTATTATAGGTCCTAATAGGTCTAATTAGGTCATAACAACTAATTGGGTCTAATTAGGTACTAATAGGTCTAATTAGGTGCTTTAATATAGGTCTTAAGGGGTCATGTTACTCACAGTGGGTCTAATGGGATCATATAACCTGTCATAGGTCCTAATAGGTTTAATTAGGACATAATTGGTTTAATTGGGTATTAAATTAGGTCCTAATAGGTCTAATTTGGTCGAATTAGGTCCTAATAGGTCTAATTGGGTCTATTTAGGTGCTAATTAGGTCTAATTCCGTTGTAATAGGTCTTATCTAGGTCTAATTAGGTCGTAATACATCTAATTGGGTCTAATTAGGTCCTAAAAGGTTTTAAGGGGTCATATAACCTATCATCTACCTCTTAAAATAGACCTAGATAACTAGGAATTATAATGTCCTAATAGGTCTAATTGCATCTAAGTAGGTCTAATTAGGTGAACTAATAGGTCTACTTTGGTATTAAGAGCTCATATTAAGCATGTATTGAGTCTAATTAGGTCTTAAAGGGTCATGTAGTACTCGAGTATATTAGGTGTTAATTAGTCTTTAAATTTGATCTAATTACAAGGTTAGAAGGGGTCCTATTACTCATATTGTACATAGATAATTAGGGCAAGCTATTATGACTAATTTGGTCTAAGGGGTCCTATTAAGTTCATAAATATGTCCCTAAGTGGGCATTATTACTATTCAATATTAGTTCCTGTTACTTATATTAGGTATGTATTACTCACATGTATTTAAAGGTAAATTAAATAGTATAAAATTAGGTATAATTTAAAGGTCTTGTTATGGGTTAATTAGTCTAATTATGCCTAAGGCATCATATTGCTCATATTAGGTGTACTAGCATATCCTATTACTCATGATATTAGGTGTTAATTAGTCTTAATTAAAGGTCTAATTAGGTCTAATTAGGTCTTAAGGGGTCCTCAAACTCATATTAGGTATACTTGAGACTAGTTACACGTCTTATTAGGTGTTAATTGGTCAAGTATTAGGTCTAATTACATCTTTAAAGCCCATCTTATTAATGATATTAGGTCCTAATTTGGGTCTTATTACTCATGTTAGGTTAAAAATTAGGTCTTAATGGGTCACAATTTACTCAAGGGGTCTAATTTTAAGTATATTTAATTATGTCTTCTTAGTCAAGTATTAGGTAGATAATTAGTCTTATCTAGGTCTTATTAGTCTTAATTAGTCTTATCTCTAGGTCTTATTAGGTACATAATTAGTCTTATATAAGTCTTATGTACATACACAATGTATACATACATATATACATGCACACATGCACACATACATGCACACACACACACACACACACACATATATATATACACATGTGCATGTATACATACATACATACATACATACATACATACATATATATATATATATATATATATATATATATATATATATATATATATATATATATATATATATATATATATATATATATATATATATGTATGTATGTATATATAATATGTATGTATGTAGGTCTTATTAGTCTTAATTAGTCTTATCTCTAGGTCTTATTAGGTACATAATTAGTCTTATATAAGTCTTATGTACATACACAATGTATACATACATATATACATGCACATGCATACATGCACACACACACACACACACACACACACACACACACACATATATATACACATGTGCATACATACATACATACATACATACATACATACATACATATATATATATATATATACACATATATATATATACATACATAGATATATATATACATACATAGATATATATATACATACATAGATATATATATATATATATATATATATACATAATGTATGCATATATATATATTGTATGCATATATATATATAATAATAAATCTATATATTTAATCAATACACACATGTATATCACAAACTTTAAATAAAGAAAAATCTATATAATTATATATACACATGTGCATATATACATATGTATATATGCATATATATACACATGTATACATATATATATATATATATATATATATATATATATATATATATATATATATATATATACATACATGTGTGTATATATATGTATATATACACATGTATACATGTATATATACATATATATGCATATACATGTGTATATATAAATATATACACATGTATATATGCATATATACTATTTATGCATCTATCAAAAATTGAAAATAATAAAAACAAACAATGAAAATACCTCAAAACCGTGTTTGAAAATTCGGATGTCGTCCCCACTGTTTCACTGTCGCCGAAAGTGATAGTGAGTTTCACTTTCGGCGGATATATTTCCACCAAAAACAAACCCTAACTAATTACTTTCGATCGAAAGTCATTAGTAAGGGACTTTGGATCAAAAGTCCCTTAGTAACTTTCGATCAAAAGTTACTTACGATCAAAAGTCCCATGTCTAAGGACTTTCGATGGTAAGTTTAGTACTTATGATCGAAAGTTCAAGCGAGTTTCTATCGAAAGTTGGTAAATAATATTTTTCCGAAAATGCTTTTCGGGACGGATTCCTTCCTCCAAAAAATTGTAACCCAGTATTGTGGGTTCACCCAATGTATATCATGATTTAAGTTATTGTAAGATCGTCACCTTCCAATAACTTCTGCAAATACAAGTGATAATCATTTGGAAGTTATCACTTCCTCACGATTTACATAGGGGGCAAGCCCATTAAAAACATTATGATTCATTAGTATAACAATCAATTATATCAAGTTTACCTCATAAGTATTTCACCTTCAATAGTGAACTCCCTCTCAATCAATATGATCAAGATTGTCACAAGTTGACTGAAACATCTGCTCCCTCTGAAGCTCAAGTTTATCAAATTCTTGACCTCTTTTTAAATGTCAGACTCCCTTTGCATCTAGTCTCAATCATCAATTCATTTTCAAGCATCAAGTTCTTTCTCCCTTGAATGTAATTATCTTGTACTTCTGTCTTGAAGGTATGTCAAAGAGAGGTTACAAATAGCTCACTAAACTATCTCGACCGGAAATACCAATGATAGAAGCATACAAGATTTTACTAACCAATAGTATAGCATGAATTACAAACTCAAAAATTATGTGCATTAATAAAACATGAAATACTTATCTTTTAGAAATTTCAAGTATTTCATTCTGTAACGTGAGCCCATATAGAAAATATCATGCAAATTCACAAAATGATGTCATCATTCTCAAACATTGCTATAATTCCTCACATGAACTATATTTAATATCCAATGGTTCTATACACTATCACAACCTTCAACCTTATTAGATCGCCCTTCAAGTGGTTAGGATTTTAAAGAAGGAACCTTGCTCTTTTTCAGATTGTTTTTTCATAGACCCATACATAGTCGATCATAAATTTTGAACCTAGCATTTCCTCTTCAATCGCTCTGATGAGATTCTTGTCAATTTGTTTATCACCAACATATCTAAAGTTTAGAAAAATCCAACGGTGCATTTGGGTGATATGGTCTTTTTACTGAGACTATATTTTTTGAGATAGTCACACATTCACCATCAACAAACTACTCTCTTACATTTGCAACTTGGCTCTGATACCATGTTAAAGTTTTAGGATCATTGCATATGTAATAGTACTATCTCATTGTATGTTTTTTCCAAATGCAACAATCTCTTGCATTTATATTGAAAATGAGCCAAGAAGAGACATGTCTCTTCATGAGACATGTTTATTCATTAATATATAATTAATATAATGACAAGTATTATTATATACATATATATAATATCTCGAGTATTATATTAATTTCTCTAATATTTACATTATATGTGTGTGTGTGTGTGTGTGTGTGTGTGTGTGTATCTTCACTAGTATTGACTTATAGTGTTTAGTCGACTGAAGCTACAAAACATCAACAGTCTTAAATACAAAGAAGTCGATAAATCCATTGTCATTCCTCTTAGTACTTTAAATAATGTCCCACACTTCTCCTAAAGGGCTCTACCATAAGCCATATAGTTTGGTACAACTCATCTATTGTAATAGAATCATTCTTCTCTAGATCAAACATGTTGAATGCATTCATCAAGCCTTCACACACATCCCCTTTGTATTCAAGCATACGTATGGAATAATGACATCAAATTTGGACTCGCCACTTCTTGAAAGAATAAGTTGCTTTAAAAATCAAATCATTAATAGTAACCTCTACAATCAAACCCTAGTTTGAAACTTAGGGTTAGAATCCATGATGGCTATTTTAGAATTGAAGTTTAGGAGAACTCAATGTACTCTCTTATACATTTAAGGTTATTCAATTTATGGTAGAGAGATAAAAAAACATAAAGCATATTATATTATCGATTAACTCCAAACTTGCATTCAACCCACATAATAAAACCTAAGTATCCTTAACTTTAGCCAATCACACATTGAAATATAAAACTACCTCGTATACACAAAGATATATTTGTTTAGCGTGAATGAAAAAGATCCAACTATTTGTTCCATTAATTAGATATATGTGGCTAAGGTCATGTCTCTTCTTCCATTTTCTACTATTTCTTTCAATTTTATTGGACAAAGGAAATTTCTAAATCCCCTTATACATGTGCATTTATTAAAAAAGAATTTGTAAATTATATGAAAGTTCTTGATTTATTGAACAATATTAAATATATGGTCTTGCATCTTTATTATAAATTCTCAACTATTAATTTTGGAATCCCCTTCTCATGGATGGAACACTTTTAGTGTACTAGAAAAACTTCATTATAGTGATTTAGGTAAAAATTGGAAGAGAGAAGTGCTTTTTACAAAACTATGAAAAGATAAGGCCATCATCAAGGTAATAATGATGCAATGGTAGATATTGTACAATTGATTCTTTTTATTAACTAAATACAAGGAATACTTCTTGGGTGTTTACTCAAATATTTATGTCTTTGAACATCTCTGAAAAGGGTTGTCTATCATTAGCTTTAGATGAATTTGTCTTGGGTTGATGCAGGGGCATCCAAGGTTAAGGCAAGGGCATTCTTTGTCCTCGGTGAAACTGCATGGGGTGTTTGTGTTTTGGCCAGTGTTACTCGGTTGCAGCCTTGACCGATGGCCTCGGTCATTGAAGGAAGCTCGATCACTGAAGGAACTCGGTAGTCTCTGGCGCTCGGTGAAAGTGTTACTCGGTTATGCCTATGGTGCTCGATCGGCACTAGTGCTCGGTGATGCCTGGCGTGCTCAATTAATTCACTATTGCTCGATAGTTCTGGCTTACCGACTAGAGTTCTGTGTGATTTATTGAGCCGACTTGGTGCATTTATTGTTGGTAGCTATTTTTATAGGCCGACGTGCTGAATTAAATGTTTGTATACATTTGTAAGCCGACTTGTATGGCATTTAATTATTTTGTTTGGAGAGTTAAGGGTTTCATCCAACTGACTTGTGGTTGATGACTAGTATTTATAGGATGTTTGGGTAGACATTTAGGGGGGATGGGAGAGATCAAAGAAGATAGATGATCAAGAGATCAGAGGACTATTAGGAGACCATAGAGGTTCATGACTTGGAAGACTTAGTGAGTCAAATATGAGGTTCTGAAAGCTAAAGTTGGCGAAGTTGTGGAAAAGATCTTGCAAATCATATTGCTATCTAATAGTTGTTTGTAGCAGAGCTAGTGGTTTGCACACTTGGTGACAAGGAGATTGCTTGGAGGCTTGCGAGCTCAAGTTTAGATCTGCCTTAGGGTTTCCATTAGCTTCTGATTGTATTCAAAGTTGAACTAGTTGAGATTGTATTGGATCTGTTTGTGGATCTTGCAGAATTGTTTCTATTTGTAATTGGCCCTAACTCGAAAGGCCTTACAGTCGGGCATGTTAATGCAAATTACTTGAAACAATTGTTGTGTTATCTATTGTGTTGAGTATTTCGCTATGTAATTATGTTGGCTGTAAGGTTTGGACTGTCCTTAATTAGATCCACCATCCTTGACTACATCAGGTGGTATCAAAGCTGAAGGTTTTGTTCATGTTGGAGCTGATAGTTGATCTTGTGGAGTAAAGGTTAACCTAGCAAGGTTGATCTTGTGAAGTTGATCCTATTAGAGCAGAGATTGTGCACAATCTAGATTGCAGATCTAAAGCACTGAACTTGTGAATCTTGCCCCAGTTGTTTGTTCAAGGTGGCAGGTTGAGATCTGACTTGTACACAACTTGGAGATTGCCATAAGGTGGTCGGTGAGGGTTTGTCGCAGAGGGTTATTTTTTCATATCTTTAAGGATGCCTCCAAGAAGATTGGACCCTAGAGCTATTGAAAATCTTTGTGATGTTGTGGAATCAAAGATTTTTTATAAAGTCAAATCGGATGTCAGATCTGAGATAGAATTGATGAAGAATGACATGGTCGTTGAGATCATGAGAGTTGTTGTCAGTGTACCTTGGAATGTTGGTACTAAAGATGGCTATGAAGAAGCTGCTGAAGAATTTGAAACTGCTGGATCTAGTGGTGATGACCCAAGCAATAGATCTGGTGAAGACAAAACTGCTCGGTTACATAGATCTGGAGCTCAGTTTAGTAGTAGTTACCGAATGGAAGTTTCTACTTTCTCTGGTACTTTGAAGCCCGACAATTTGATTGATTGGATTGGTGAACTTGAAGATTTATTTGAGCTAAAAGAAATTGAAGATCCTCTTCAGGTAAGATTAGCACAAACAAAGTTGAAAGGACGTGCTGCTCTTTAGTGGAAGGAACTACAAAGAGATAGAGAAGATGAAGGTGAAACAAAGATCAATCGGTGGAGGTTGATGGTGACTAAGTTGAAAGCTAAGTTCAGACCTTCTAACTATGAGCTTGACTTGTTTAAGAAGTTGCAAAATCTGAAACAGAAGGATTTGTCTGTTGAAGATTATACCGAGGAGTTCTACAAAATTACTATTCGGTTTGGACACCGACAGCTTGGTAAGGAAAAGGTAGCTCAGTATGTGAATGGTCTGAGATTCAATATTCAGGATGAGCTTGGTATGCTAAAGATTGATTCTGTTGAAGATGCTTATCAATATGCTCTGAAGGAAAAAGATAAGTTGAAGAGGAAACAACCTAGTAATCCCCGAGGGAAGGAAAAGATTGATCACTCGGTGAAGGATAAACCGACTGATGCAGAAGATGAACATAAACCTGTGGAACCGAAGAAAAAGATAGGTAGAGTTATCTTTAAGGGTACTTTCTATAATTGTGGAGAGGAAGGACACCGTTCTTTTGAGTGTACACAGAAGAAGGTTGACTGACGAACTGTTGTGATGAATGAGAACATTCAAAATGAACCCGAGTCAGAGAACTTGCTACTTTGACAAACATTGCTCAGTACAAAGGAGGAACCTTGTCAAAGGAGTAACTTGTTTAGAACCCGATGCAAGTCTGAAGGTAAGCTTTGTGATGTTATTGTTGATAGTGGTAGTACTGATAACCTTGTTGCTGAGGACCTAGTTCAGAAACTTGGTTTGAATAGAATGAAGCATCCTTGTCCTTATAGGCTTGGTTGGTTACAAGATGTTCATGCTTTGGAAGTAAGAGAACAATGCTTCATTGATGTTCAGATTGGCCAGTACAAGGATCTTGTGTTATGTGACATTGTGAAGATGAATAGTTGTGATATATTGCTCGATAGACCTTGGCAATATGGTTGCAAAGCTATTTATGATTGTGTCCGAAATGTGTTTACTATTGAGAAGGATGACTGGAAGTTTTCACTCATGCCTTTGATGGATACAACGCTCTCTAGGAGAAGCTTGAGTATTGGTAGCCGAGTTGAGATTGTGGATCCAGAGAAAATGAATGATTAGTATGGAGAACTGACCTATGTGTTATCAAGGAAAGACTTGAAGAGACTGAGGAAGCTAAAGTGGAAGAATTTGCAAGCAGAAAAAGGTGGAGGATTTGTATTTGAAGAACCAGTTCGGGATTTATCTTCTGAATCCTGGAAGATGTTCTTCTCACATATGAACATCTTTTGGAATCTGGGGTGTCTGATGCAAGGGCATCCAAGGTTAAGGCAGGGGCATTCTTTGTCCTCGGTGAAACTGCATGGGGTGTTTGTGTTTTGGCCGGTGTTACTCAGTTGCAGCCTTGACCAACGACCTCGATCATTGAAGGAAGCTCGGTTACTGAAGGAACTCGGTAGTCTTTGGCGCTCGGTGAAAGTGTTACTTGCTTATGTCTGTAGTGCTTGCTCGACATTGGTGCTTGGCATGCTCAGTTAATTCACTGTTGCTCGGTAGTTCTGGCTTACCGACTGGAGTTCTGTGTGATTTATTGAGCCGACTTGGTGCATTTATTGTTGGTAGCTATTGTTATAGGCCGACGCACTAAATTAAATGTTTGTATACATTTGTAAGTTGACTTGTATGGCATTTAATTATTTTGTTTGGGGAGTTAAGGTTTTCATCCAGCCGACTTGTGGCTGATGACTAGTATTTATAGGATGTTTGGGTAGACGTTTATGGGGGATGGGAGAGATCAAAGAAGACAGATGATCAAGAGATCAGAGGATCATTAGGAGATCATAGAGGTTCATGACTTGGAAGATTTAGTGAGTCAGATCTGAGGTTCTGAAAGATGAAGTTGGCGAAGTTGTGGAAAAGATCTTGCATGATCTTGTAGATCATATTGTTATCTGATAGTTGTTTGTAGCAGAGCTCATGGTTTGCACACTTGGAGACAAGGAGATTCCTTGGAGGCTTGCGAGCTCAAGTTTAGATCTGCCTTAGGGTTTCCATCATCTTTTGATTGTCTTCAGAGCTGAACTAGCTAAGATTGTATTGGATCTATTTATGGATCTTGTAGAATTGCTTCTATTTGTAATTGACCCTAACCTAGAAGGCCTTACAGTTGGGCATGTTAATGCAAATTACTTGAAACAATTGTTGTGTTATCTGTTGTGTTGAGTATTCCGCTATGTAATTCTATTGGCTGCAAGGTTTGGACTGTCCTTAATTGGATCCACCATCCTTGACTGCATCATGGGTGCAAATAGACAAGTCAGCCAACATAGTAATCCAATATTACTTTTAATTTGTTGTTCTTTAAACTTGTTAATCACTCATAATAATTATTTGACTTGGATTCTATTTATAGATTTTTCCTTCTCTTACTTTTTCTTTCCCTTCCAAACTTTAATATGTTTTTTCTTTTTCTTACCCATACTTTCATTTTTTTGATCTAGATTTACATTCTATAAGACAACTTCTACAAAATCTTGTTTTATGTCAATACCCATTGCATTTGTAGCATATGATATTATAATCGACTTGAATATAGTGAAAAATTTATAGTTCTTTTTTGTCCACCTATAAGAATTTTTTTTTGTTCCAACTATAATTATATCTCACATGTACTCTACATTCTCTTTCCTTGTGACCGAAATCATTGCATGAAAATAAATAACCAAAGAAAGAGTTATGAAACCTGGTCAAGTGTGCTTGCCTTTAAGGGAAGAACTTCTTTAATTTTTCCTTGTTAAATTTAGGAGTGTTCAATTTTTATGGAACATGACTCTTCTTGCTTCCTTCATTTTTTATAGGACTTTTTATTGCATCTTCATAGCTTTTTTCCTTTCCCTTAATTACCGTCTATGAAGATTGTGTAGTTTTTTTAACTATGACCTTCCTCGCATAACCTATACTAGTCTTATTATAAGTTGGTCTTTGGCTATTGACAATATCATCTAATATTTCCATACACTCTTCATTCTTCAAGATTTTGTTCTATTGAGTGCTTGTTTTCTCCAATTCATTACTCAAGGAAACAATTTTGGTATTTTGCTTCTAATTGAACTCACCTCTTCATTCTTTTTGCCTCCTCATTTTGGGTTTTCATATTGAGAATCATTTTCTTCGAGTCCTCAAGACTTTTTGACAGTTTTTTCATAGATTCACATTCCTATTGAAGTTGTAATTCTTGCTTCAAATTCTTCTTTCTGAGTGTCTTTATTTCATGTAGAGAGAAAATTAGTTACTCTTGAAGATCCACTTATACTTCATCTTCCCCGTATTCTTTTTCTCCTAAAGGCATCTTTTCTTTTTCTTCTCTTGCAAGGTCATCTTCACTTTCCAATACATCATTCCTTGGTACTCTTAAGATCTTCCTTCTAACAATTAAGAGATACTTGAAGGAACTCTCTCTGATACCAATTGATGAACACATGATTATTTTGATAGGAAGGGGATCAATTAGTATAATACATTATTTTACTTTTTAAACTTAACAATCACAATAACATTGTTGCATTTATCAAACCTTCACATGTACCCTTTATATTCAAGTTCACATATGAAATAGTGATAGAAATTTTGGAATCCCCACTTCTTGAAAGGATATGTTGCTTTAAAAATCAATCTGTTAACAATAACATCTACAATGAAACCTTGGGTTGAAACTAAAGGCTAGAATTCAAGATTACTATTTTAGAATTGAAGTTTATAAGAAATCAATGTACTCTCTTATACATTCAAGGTCTTTTAAATTATGGTAGAGATATCAAAAACCTAAAGCATATTTCTTACTAATTAACTCCAAACATGCATTCAACCCCTCACAATCAAACCAAAGTGTCCTCAAGTTTAACCAATCACACATTGAAATATAAAACTGCTTTGCATATGCAAGATATATTTGATCAATTCGAATGAAAAAGATCCAACCATTTCTTCTATTATTTAGAGATATGTGGCTACAGTATTGTATCATCTTAAAATGGAAGCACTTCCATGATAAGAGCATTTATCCCTTTGAGTAAGTGATTTGGGGTCATGTTAAGCACCTTGATTAGGTCTTTGCATGTATTTGGCTTTCTCCCCGCTTTCCACTTCTTCTCCGCACTTGATTTCTTCATTCTAGGTGAAATTAGGGTTAAGGTCTTAAGGACTTTCCTGATTTTCCTTCTTCTATGGCTCTATTTTTTAGGTAGGGTTCAAAAATGAGACCTCCTAGTCCTTCATCACATCAAACAGAGGATTTTTTGTCTGTTCCTGACACTGGGTCCTATTCAGATATCAATTTCTAAGTTTCTGGCTTCTCCTAGAACCTCTGCTGCAAATCCTGACAAAGTTAGGGTTTGAGGTCAAAGTTGACCTCGACCCTGACCAGGTCAGGGTCGACCTCGACCTTGACCTCTTCCCGCCAGGATTTCAAATTTCAAATGTTGGCAATTTGGCTTTCAGGAAAGTTATTTCTCCGCTTCCAGGTCGGCTGTTTCGGGCTCCGAAATGGTAAATCCTTTAATTGTATTTAATCAAGGTATATTTTCTAAAGGTGAGGACCTAATTGGGATTTAATTCTTTAAGGTGGCCCATCTAGAGGAGTGTGCCCTAGATCACTATAAAAGGAGGCCTTCCTCTCTCATTTTCACATCAAGTTTTCTCAATCAAGTATCTAGAGCTCTCAAGTGCAAGCAAGTCTTCAAGAATTCAAGTGTTCAAGTATTCATCCATCAAGGAGTTCCATTGTTAGCTATTGAAGGATTCAATCTCTTTGGAGTCCCCTTGAAGATTCATCCTTCTCCATTCATTCAAACCTTCTCATATGCAAAGATCAAATCAAGATTGGTGTTGAAGATCAAAATACCATTGATTAGAGACATCCTACATTCATTGAAGCATTCTTACTTGTGGATTTGAGGATTCGAATCCTCTACAAGGACTTCAACATAAGCGAGGTGATTTGTTTTAATTACTTTGTTTATGCACAATATATTTCAATTCAATTTCAAGGTTAATTCCTAAATTGGGGTTTGACCAAGGCAAACCCCCCATACAACCAAAAACCCCCATTTTCTTGTAGGTATAGGTCTGAAATCTCATATCTGAGAGTGAATTCAGATACCCTTTTTGATAATCTTTCAAGATCTGCGAGCAGAATCAGAATCGGACTTCAAATAAATAATGTGGTCTTTGACCTTTTAAAAGGTCAAAGTTGACTTGTGTGAATTTGGAGAAAAGATTTATGGGTTTTGTCCGCCTCGACATTTCAAGTCTAGAACAAGTGATGGAAACTTCAGAAAGTTCATATAGAAGCCAGAATTCAGCATTTTTCAGATGTGCCCTAATTCAAGGTTAGTATTTGCACTTCAATTATTTTAGATTTCAAGCTTAATCCAACTATAGGGAAGTATAGGGTTTCTCTCTCTCCTTCATATTCTTCATAGATTGATTCGATTGTGTATTAACCTCTTGGTTGATCAAATTGGATCTCTCCTTTGGGAATTTGGATTTAGGAGTGAATCTTATATTTTCCCCACACACTTACACAAATAGAGGTGATTCCAAATTACATCTATTCATTTTGGTGAACCCGACTAGCTTACTCTCTTTCTTTTTGGTGTTAGATTTTCTTTTATCTTGTTAGTATTAGATTTGTCCTTGGTGATTGATCTTGCATGCTAATTAGATTTCATATTCATGCTTTATGTGTTTTTAGTTTAGTTCATTTTCATTATATTAGTTGATGAGCTTTACTACCACTAGTCCTACTTATAACATTCCAATTAGAAGAAGTCGTAGACTCATGGGTGCATTTGAGCCTGAATCTTCTCCTTTCCTTAGGATCCCCGATGATAACTTGATTCTTCATGATTCTAATCCTACTATGGAGTAGAACTCTTCTCACTCATCTCATGATGAGGATCATGCTTTAAGGGTTCCTCCTGAACAAGTCCAAAAACTTTCCACTGAACTTGATAAAATGGGTAATTGGCTTCTTCAAGAAAACCATAGTCAAGATTCTATTCAAGCTATAGAGGCTCTTAAGAAATTTCTCCATGATAGTGATCAAGGTGTTAACCTCTTGCGTGGTATTACTCATCTTGTGCATTCCAATGTTAAACCTTTAACTCAAGAGGCTCAAGATTTAGGTTTCACTACTCCTATCACTAGTGTTGAACCTCCTCCTAATCCTTTACCTAGTATTCCTATCTATACTCCTCCTTTGGTGACTGTGATGGTTCCCTCTTTTCCTATGAGTGTTCCTCCTGTGTCCCTTCCTACATCACAACCTTCATATCATAGTGTTCCTTTCACTTATTCCACTCCGCTTCCAACTGTAGTTCCTAGTGTTCCTCCAGTTGTGTCTTCTATTCCTACAGCTTCTTACACTTTACCTAGTGTGTCTAATGTTGCTACTCCTCCTATTTCCTCTAATGATTCCACCATCATCAGTTTGGCTCAAACTGTATCATCCTTACAACAACAACTTGCTTCCTTAACTCAAAACAAGTTTAGTATTCCTACATGTGACATGGGAAGTCCTTTGTCCCGAGATATTATCCGAACTCCTGTTCCTCAGCAAGTCAATATGCCTCATCTTGAGAATTATAATGGAAAAGGAGATCTTGTTCATCATGTTAAAACATTCCAAACCCTTTGTAGTGATTATGCTCATGACCATAGGATTTTAGCCAAACTGTTTGCTCAAACCTTTTGTGACAAGGCCTTACAATGGTATTGTTCCTTGCCTCCTTATTCAATTGATTCCTTTCCACAACTTGCTAATGCCTTTATTCAACAATTTCAAAACAATATTGGCCCGCAAGTGTCTTTGACTGATTTAATGCATTGTAAACAAAGTGCTAAAGAAAAGTTAACTGAATTTATTGGTAGATTTAAGCATTTGCATGCTTAGATTTCTTATCCTGTTCCTGATATTGATATTCAACGTATGTTTATTTCAAATTTGCAAAAGGATATTAGAGATAAGATTTTTCTTACTGAATTTACCTCTTTTCAACAACTTTGTGCAGCGCTTCATCATTATCAATTACAAGTGAATCAGTTTGAGAGAAACACTCCAATGGCTCATGTTCCCATTGATAAGAGTGATGCTACTCCTAATCCAAACAAGTTTCAAAAATTCAAAAATTATGTCAAGATAAACAAACAAGCGAATGCAATTGCTGATCAGGTTGTTGTTGCATCTCATAATGCCACTTCTGCGTCCACTACTTTTCGATTAAATCGTACGTTTACTCCTCTTTTTGAAACTTTACATGCTATTATGAATAGGTTGTTAGCTGCTAATATGATTACTTTACCTCCTATTCGACCTCTTTTACCTACTACGATTACATCTAAATCTTTTGATCAAAATGCTTTTTGTCAATATCATTGTTAGAATGGTCATAATACTGAGAGATGTTATTCTTTAAAACATAAGGTCCAAGATCTCATTGATGCTAAAGCTTTATTTGTTGATAATCTAGATAGTAGTGGGAATCAATCTGTCTCTCCTCCTAATCAGAACCTTCAAATCTATACGAATCCCTTACCTATGCATGATACTAATATTGTTGCTCAACCATCTTCTCAGGAACTTTTATATGATTCCAAGATGGATGATCTTACTCATGTTGTTAATCAAGTGGAGCATGTTGATCTATCTATATCTCCACCTCAATCTCAACTTCAACCTCAACCTTCACCTCAAGTTAAACCTAAACCTAAAGTAAAACCTCAACCTAAACCTCGACAACAATTCAAGAATAAAAGGCCTCGGGAACTTTTTATTACCTTTGATGACTCTGAGATTATTAAGGCTCCTGATGGTCCCCTTTACATTGCTGCTAGGGTTGCTCAGATACCTAATCATGGTTGTCTTGTTGATCCTACCTGCTTAGTCAATTTTATCACTGAAGAAAATCTTTTTATGAAAAGCTTACAACGCAACTTCTATGATACATCAGATGTGTGGATTCAAACTTGTAATGGTTTTCTTTATCCCTCATTTGGTTCTATTACTTTACCAGTTGAACTTTTTGGAAAACTTGTGAACACTACCTTTGTTGTGGTTCCTACTTCTGATCAATTTCAAGTTAAGCTAGGTTTGCCTTGGTTAACTGCCATGCATGTTGTTGCTTCACCTATACATAAGTGTCTTAAGTTCATTCATGATGGCGAAGTGAAGAAAATCAATCATAGTCTATATCAACCTTCTAGGCCTAGAGATTATGCTGCTCTGGATTTCTTTTGGCCTTCCTTACCTCATTCATGTCCTCCTCGCCTTGATAATCTTTTTCAATCGTATCAAGCTTATAAGCATCTTAAGATTCTTTAATTAAGCATACCTCCTATGGATCTTAATCGTGGTCTTTTACCTACACCTTTGATACCTCCTTCAACTATGGCTTCTTGTTCTGTTAATCAAGTTCCTCCTACTAAATCTATCAAAGATCATGTGATTGCTCCTCCTATGGTTGATAATCCTATTGATCTTCCTACAGAACCTATGAAGGATCCTGCGATTGTTCCTCCTAGTTCTCAACCTATTTCAAATAAATCAAAACATAACTGATCTGCCAATGAATGTCATAAAAAGCATCCTGCTCATGCTAAAGCTAAAAGATCTCTACTTTCTGCAGATACACCTATGCATAATGTTGTTACTAATAATGATGTTCACATGCATGATTATGATGATTCTATTCATATCTTAGATCCTATTTTGATTAATTTGGATGACGAAGATACTCTTGATGATACTGATAATGTTACTGATGAATATGAGACTATTGACATTGACATTGATTTGCTAAATATGCTTTCATCTCAATTAACTCTTACACCTAGTATCGAACATAGTGATTCTCAAGAGGATCCTTGTTTGGAACTGGCTATCATTCCTACTGCGTTGGATATAGTCCCTCTTGCAAGTTACCCATCTACCCTAAATGATATACAACAAGATGGGGAAATTAGGTGACACGCTTGATCGGCTTGTCCTTCGTGGTAGTTTTGTTGTGTGTTTGCCTGTTGTACTGTGCTTCTCCCGTAATGTGATTGCTAAATGTTGTTAGATTCTTTTATACGATCCTTGTTACTCAGTTGGTACAAGGTGATGAAGGAATCAAAACTGTTGTTCAAATTCCTCTATATGTATCTCTATTCTTCTATGCATTGTTCAATGATTATGTTGTAACTGTGCTATTGTTCGTAAATGTTTCCTTGTGAAATTTGCTTGGATTCGAGATATGGTAGCACTAAATCTTTTTGGTCTCCATGTCATGGTCTGAAAAGATTCTTCTTCGTATATCTTATGTGATCTTTCCTCCTTTGTGATTGTAGTTCTACTTCCTTTGGGGAATGATGTCAATTCAGTTGCAATAATATCATATATATATTATCTTATGATCATACTGACCCCATGGTAGGTAGATCCCTTCCGTGTTCTCTGTATGTTTCTATGTTATTTCCCTTGATTTGTCTTCGTCTGGGGGCATCTTAACGTGGAAACATAATCAGTGGAGTTGTTTATGTTTCCGTTAAAGCCATTTCTCCTGTTAAAGTGTCAGCAATGACTTTAACGTGGGGGCATATGCTCTGCTCACTTATTACACATACACACTTATGAAAAAAATTCAAAACATGCTAAATCTTCTAAAGGTAATGCACATAAGTTGCTAAATCCTGAGGAAGACACGCATTTTAAATTTACTTTTCAATCTTTCTTTTTGGATTAAGAACTAATCCTTAAAGTATGGATTTATATTAGGATCTCTTGATCCCTCCAGTTTCAAATACACATATATTGTGATCCCTCAAGGTCGGAAGTGTCCTTAAGACTAGATCTCTTTTATTTTTTATTTTTATTCTTATGGAATAGAATATTCCTAAGGATAAATCCTTGATGGGTTGACTAGTGAGTAGCCACATTCACTAGGTGATTCAATTCCATCTTTCTAGTTGCACCTTTTTCCTGTGTGGTTCACAATGGGACATAAGTTCTCATTGGGCGAGGTAATCACACTTTTTCTTTTTCTCTTTAGAGATGTCTATCTTATCTGTGATCTAAGAGTTGATGAAGACTTGAGTCCCTGGGGGCTTGGGGATTTTTCTTTGTCCCTTAGATTATGATAAGATTATGTTGTTACTTTTATCTCCTTTACCAAGAGTTTGCATCGAGTCCATACTCTTGCTAAAGTGGGGGCTTAATGTATCATCTTAAAATGGAAGCACTTCCATGATAAGAGCATTTAGCCCTCTGAGTAAGTGATTTGGGGTCATGTTAAGCACCTTGATTAGGTCTTTGCATGTATTTGGCTTTCTCCCCGCTTTCCACTTCTTCTCCGCACTTGATTTCTTCATTCTAGGTGAAATTAGGGTTAAGGTCTTAAGGAATTTCTTGATTTTCCTTCTTCTATGGCTCTATTTTTTAGGTAGGGTTCAAAAATGAGACCTCCTAGTCCTTCATCACATTAAACAGAGGATTTTCTATCTATTCCTGACACTGGGTCCTATTCAAATATCAATTTCTAAGTTTCTGGCATCTCCTGGAACCTCTGCTGCAAATCCTGACAAAGTTAGGGTTTGAGGTCAAAGTCAACCTTGACACTGACCTGGCTAGGTCAGGGTCAACCTCAACCTCGACCTCTTCCCACTAGGATTTCAAATTTCAAATGTTGGCAGTTTGGCTTTCGGGAAAGTTATTTCTCCGCTTCCGAGTCGGCTGTTTCGGGCTCCGAAACGGTAAATCCTTTAATTGTATTTAATCAAGGTATATTTTCTAAAGGTGAGGACCTAATTGGGATTTAATTCTTCAATATTGGGATTTTCTAAAGTTATCTCTACTTTTATCATCTCATCTCTCATTAAGCTCTTCAAAGAACACATCATTCACTCATAACACAATATTGGGAATTAAAACATATATTTTCAAAGCAACTGAGTTGAATCATGTAGAAGAAGGAGGGGTTTTTCTGGTATCGCAGAATCAAAATTTTAATCTGAAGCTCGAAAAACCAGATGACGGACCTGATTTCTATGTGTGCATTGTGCACATGGCATCTGATGTTGTGGTTTGGATGGCCAACAGAGCAGTGCTGATTTTGAATTCAGACCATTTCATTCTCACTATGACAGGCGCTAGCATCAAGACGTCGCAAGGTAGAATCATGTGGTTTGTTAAGGCATGATTGCACCTCAGAAAAACTCATTCTGTAGAGATCACTACCTATTTAAAGCTAGCAATTAAATTTATGGTCACTAGAAAAAGAAGCCCAGAGCATTTCCAATTATAATATCTAAAAAATGTTCACTTACAATTATCCTTTGATGGATGTAAACACCATGTTCTAAGCTTCTATTTGGGCATAGGCAGGAAGGACGCTAGCAAAGGATCTGACCTTACACTTGCTAATTGCATTTGCTTGAAAGTTTCTAAAGCCTTTTCAACAAATTCATTCTCTGCATATTCGACATCATTGCATTCTATGGAATGACATCTCTTTCAGGCATTTTGTCAAACAGTCCACATGCCTTGTTTGTGCTTCCACACACAACCTCTTCCTTTTATGCTTTGATGGATGTCCATACTTGTTTCAAAGCTCCCATTTTGGCACTAATAGGGAGGATGGATGCTAGCAAATAAAATGTCTAAACTTAAAGTAAATGTTTTTTCTACAAATGAATTTCAAGTATTACATAACTAGAGCCAATGTTAAATCTATGGTATGAAGACTTACCATAACATCAAACTGCTCAACTTTGGAACACAGTACCTGGAATGTATTTCAAAGGCATACTCTTGATTGTTATCATCGATTGGCAATTGGAATTACAGAAGACAAGTGCACTTGTATGAAAAATCACATGCCACGTTTGGAAGAGAGTGCAAGATGTGGAAGCATAGATAGGACACATGCACTTTTGACCAAACGCCATAGCTGCTACTTGTAAACTAAACTATACAATAGTAGATAGTAGATACCAATGGCGTTCACCACATGGTAGGACCTAGCAGTCACCATTGGAAGAGTGGCTAAGAAGGCAATTGAGTTGTCAGTAGAAGATATTAGTAATGATAAGACTATGCTCAATGGAACCAAACTTGTGCTCACTGTGATGGACACCAATTGCAGTGCTTTCATTGACACTTCAGTGGGTATGCTATGCCCAAATTTTTGGTTTTCCCAGTCGAAGAAATGTTGTAAGTTGTTTGCAAATTTAGATATCTTTATGAAATTATATATCGGATTGCAAGCAATTTGATCAAAACAGAAAATGAATTTTTGGGGGTTTAATTTGTTCGGCATGACTGAGCATTTTTTTGCAGTCTTTTAATCTGGTGATGGGGGATTTATTGAACAGGTCGGTGTAGGAGAGTTAAATATATTTTTTTATATGGTTGGTGTCTGTGGTAACTATTGTTTTAGGGAGTCTAAGTCATAGGTTTGACTCTTACTTACTATGATTTAATCTATAATGTGTGTTAATCATTGATGGGTCCACTTCACATTTTATAATAGGTTAAGGGGGCTTGCTCTATCAAAGACTTAAGCCTCTAGTCGTTAGGCTTTTTGGAAATGAACATCAAGGCATGCTTACTAATTATGGAAGCTATGGCTTGATTTTCTTATAATTATCATTATGGGGTTATGAAAGTTATTTAGCTCAAGTTTATAGGTTTAAAAAGGAAAAAGATAGTTTTTTTTAATCTCTAGTTATATCTTGGTAATTAAAAACTATCCTACTTTAAGCTAAAACTTGCACAACTTTCTGTCAAAAAAATTTCCTTCTTTCAAGGTAAAATTGGCTCATCTTTTTTTTTTTCTAGTTCCAAGAACTCTCATGATAACTATCGATACAGTATTCTTTCTAAATTAGTGATTTTGTTCAACTTCACTTGGATAGAAAAAGATTTCACAATCTACACCATCAAAAATTGAATTCCCTTATTGTAGACCCTTAAATAGTTTTCTAATGTGTTAACCACAACAATTTTTTTTCTGTATTTCGTAGTTGAACTTGGCATTCATGAAGTTATAAATATGAGCCAAGTAAAGTTGTAAAAGGCATCACACTTAAATTTTTCAAACCACCGTACTAAATATAAGATCCCTAAACTTAAACATGCAATGATTTTTTTATAATTATTACAATATTCAGACATGCACTAATCATAAGAAGAAATCAATACTTGAGGTCCAAAATGCACTTTGTCAACAAGCTTAATGGTTCACTGAGTCAATAGTAATAAATATTCTTGAATAGCTATAATAAACTCACCAGCAGTTGAAAGATAACCATAGTTAGTTCATGACACATCCAACTAATTATACTTCAAAAATAAGGTATGATTGTCATCATAGGTAGACCTACCATAAATTTATCCAACCTAGTCTAGATCATAAGTCCCTCTATATAGTATCCTATAAATAGAAGTCCTAAAGACATTCAACACATAGGGTAATGAAAATATCCAACAAATGACACATATACATTCGATAATCCCCACTATATGGGTAATATTGAAAATTTAAAATCAATCAAAGCATCTAAAATGCCAACAATATCTTTCACAGAAAAGAGCACAAAAGTAACATAAATACCATCCAGTAACAAAGAGCACACATAATTATCTATAAATATACAAAATAAATAGCTACACTCATTTCTAACTGTATAGCTCTCTCAAGTTATCCATGTCTAAAAATGACTATAGATTGAAGAGCCTTCATATTATTACTATAGTTTCTAGATTATCCAAATTCACTCTTAGATTCTTTTACAAATTGGGATTAATGTTTATATATCTTGAGGAATATACTTATGTCTCATTAGACCCTCACATATTTTACTAGATATCAAAATGTTATTAATAAATACCAATTTTTTAACTAAGATCCAAATAAATAATCCATGATTTATTAGAAATTATCTAGTACACTTTAGAGCTCAAATGACATGACTAATAAGCCATGCAGTCAATAGTGATGCATGTAAGTTATCTTGTGCATGTCCTCCAAGTTATGCACATAAATTTGATGATGATTAAATTTTGAGATTTTCATAACTTCCTGTGATATATTTTCCTTCGAATTCCTCTCTACCATTATAATTTCATAAAAAAAATTATGATTATATCCATTATGAATGAACACCATAATATATCTTATGTGAATAACTCGCTATAAGCCCAAAATGGGTGATATTGCGACACAATTGAAAGATATACAAGAATATATTTGCCCATGCTTGCATTGTCGTTTGAAAACTACTTAGGATCATTATCAATAATTTACTCGAGTCTAGTGCTTGCTATTATTTTTGTTCATTAGTTTTATAATCAATCCCCTCTTTGTCAAACTTCGCCTTACTGTAATAAAATTTAACCTTGTTAACACATCTATGATAATTAGGCTCCCAAGGCTTCTTGTATGAGAAGCATGATTTTTATTTTAACCACATTTTTAATTTACATGTATCAATATTTTTAGTAGTTGTGGGATGAATTTTATTTTTGGAGACTCTTAATTGAATCTATTTTCTTCCTACCCTATCTACTTGTCAGCTTTTGTTTTTTGCATGGTAGTTGGTTCTTTCAATCGAGAATAAAATCTATTTCCCAATATAGAAAGCTTGATTTCCAAAGCCATAGATAGTGTCTTAAAGGGATGAGGGTATAAAATTCCTAGACCTTTTATTTGATCAAATTGATATTCAATCATGAGAACACTGAATATCATTTTTGATACATAAGGTATCATACAAGTTGCTAAAATCCCAAATATGGAACTCTAAAATATATTCACCATTTCCTCAACTATCAAAAATATCCGAGTTTCATCAGTTAGCTTCTCATTTCCAAATGTAATATACAAACTCTGCTCTAAAAATCATGTACAAATTTTTTGTAATAAAAGTATTGTTTGTAAGATTCAATTCAATCCAGAGTCTATAAATGGTGCAACATAATGTGATTTTATATTCATTTAAAAATAAATAAAAGAACCTATTTTTATTGATAAATAGTAGAAACAATAAATTCCTATTCTAAAAGAATGTACTGTTAGAAAGTAAAGTCCACCAATATAACTGAGAGGGGGGGGGGGGGGGTGAATCAGTTATCTGATAATTATAACTTTTATCAACTTCAATAACATTTAACCATGTAAGCAATATAATTACCAACCATAGAAAGATATTCATACACAATGACACAATAACACAAGATATGTTGACTAGGAAACCTCTTGATCAGAGAGTAAACCCCGGTGGGAATGATGCCCACAAAAGATGCACTAATATGAATGTTCCTTGTGAAAGGATGGACTCTGTTAGGAGTCTTATGAAATACATTCAGTACATATGAATCCCTATTAGGATATTTTGAATCCCTGTTAAAAGATTCTAACCCTATTGGGAGTTATGGAAGACAGAAGGACCCACTGCCCAAACAGCTTCAATGGTAAGATCACTGAAGACACTGTCCAACTGACCTTAAGATTATTCAGTAGAATAATATAAAATATGTTACCTCCTCACTGTGCCAAACTGCACTCACTGCTACACCAGATCTCAATTTTAGATCTCTGTATTTCGCATGTCTTCCTTCACAACTTCATTGGCTCTTTTCTTCACTTCATGCATACATTCGCATTCAACCATACCATGCTTCCATACATACACATTACAACAAGGAAAAACATTCCTTCCTTTATACCACACTCAAATAATTACAAATGAGTCGGCACACAATTACAAAATAAAAGTTTCCACACGCTACATCAAAATTACACAAAATTGTTGGCTTCCAAATACAATAAATCTCCACTCGTGCGACCTCAAAGTTTGCATTGTGAACCACGTCACTATCAATGTGTCTCAAACTTCCCTTTAACTGCACAAAACTAGATTCCATCTTGATTAGGAGATATCATCCGATTTCCACAAACCGCTACTCAGGAACACTGCCTGAATACTGCTTCCACCAAAATGCTCATAACTTTCATGAATAAATGAATTATTGTATGCGCTCTTAACCATAGACATATAACATATCAAAGAAATAACCTCAACATCGCATAGCTCCAACTGCAATATCCCACGTGCGCTAATCAAAACATTGTCTACTTCTATGCGAGTCTCTTGAAGATCACTGTGTTGACATCAATGACAATCATAGTCATGAATGCAACAAAAACTACTATAGAATGACTGTCAAGCATTCATTCCTAACAATCTCCCCCATTGGCATTGATGGCAACATAGATGAAAAACATCCAATGTTCCAAAAATCCAATACTGCAACATTGCTGCTCTGACAAACATTTTCAAGTCTTCTTCATCAATCAAATCTTGCTTCATTTTCCTATTCAGTTCTCTCCAACAGATGGTACAACTGGTACAAATAGTTTTTCATGTATACTTCTCCCCCATTGACATCAATGATAGAAATTTTATCACTATGTCAACAACAACTCAATGTCAAAAGACACTATTCAGAAAATACATTCACAAGAGTCCTCATGACTCAGCTCAGATACACATACTCCCCCATAGAGGAAGTACCAACATGCAATCCAGAAGAAAGATAGGGCTCATATACCACTAGATGAATGCAACCAACTGCATCATTACTCAAAAATAGGCTGGGGCATAACCCCAAGCATACCTCTCAGATACTCAAATGTATCCTTAGGCAAAGGCTTTGTAAATATGTCTGCTATCTGTTCCTTTGTGCTTATGTACTCCAGTCTGACTTCTTTCTCAGCAAATTTTTCTCTTACAACATGATACTTGATCTCTATATGCTTTGTCTTAGAATGTAATACATGATTCTTAGACATACTAACTCTGTTGGTGTTGTCACAATGTATGACAATAGGCTCAACAAACTTAATTCCAATATCTTTCAGCATTTGCTTCACCTAAATTATCTTGTTACAATTGTTTGCTGCTGCTACATACTCTGCTTCTGCTGTGCTCTGTGAAATACAATTTTGCTTCTTGCTCAGCCAAGAAACTAATCTTCCTCCAAGAAAAAATGCTCTTCCACTGGTGCTTTTCTTATCATCAACACTACCTCCCCAATCAACATCTGTATATGCACATAGGGTAAAATCATCAAAATTTTCATACCATAATCCATAGTCCATTGTGCCTCTTAAATATCTCAGTATCCTCTTTACTGCTGCATAATGTGATTCTCTAGGTTCAGCTTGAAATCTTGCTACCATTCCCACTGAATGTGCTATATCCAGTCTTGTGTGTGTCAAGTACTGCAATCCTCCAATCATGGATCTATATTTCTTCTACTCAACTGTCGGTGTTTCATCTTTGCTAGATAGTTTGTGTCCTGTAACCATAGGTGTTCCAACTGGTTTACAGTTCTCCATTCCAAATCTTTTCAGCAAAACATTCAAGTACTTTGTCTGACTTACAAAGATACCATCATTGTTCTATGTTATCTATAATCCCAAAAAGTATTTCATCTCACCAATCATACTCATTTCAAATTATGTCTTCATTTCATCTGCTAATTTGTCACTAGCTTCATCTTCTCCTCCAAAAATAATGTCATCAACAAAAATAACTATAACCAACAAACCATTTTCAATTTCTTTTGTGTACAGATTGCTATCAGCTGTTCCTTTAGCAAATCCCAATTTTAACAAATACTTATCCAGTCTTGCATACCAAGTTCTAGGTGCTTTTAGTCCATATAATGCTTTCTTTAGTTTATGCACCATGTCTCCTTCTTGAGTCAAAGGAAAACCTTTAGGCTGCTCAATGTAGACTTCTTTTTCCAATTCACCATTCAGAAATGCGGACTTCACATCCATCTGATATACTTTGAATTTCTTAAAAGTTGCATAGGCCAAAAAAATTCTTACTGCTTCAAGTTTTGCTACTGGTGCAAAAGTTTCTTCATAGTTAATTCCTTCTTGCTATGAGTATCCCTTACATACCAATCTTGCTTTGTTTCTTACTACTTCTCCTTGTTCATTCATCTTGTTTCTGAATACCCATTTAGTTCCAATCACATTCTTGTCTTTAGGTCTAGGAACCAATTCCCATGTCTTGTTCTTTTCAATCTGATCTAGTTCTTCTTTCATAGCATTAATCCAATGTTCATCTTCACAAGTTTCACTAGTAGATTTAGGTTCAATTTGAGAAATCAAACATAAATGTACCTTATTCCGAGTCAAAACTCCTCTGTCCAAACTTCCAATAACTTGTTCAACATGATGATGTCTTGATAAATACCTGTTCGGTGTCATAGTCTCAAATCTTGCTTCAACTATAGATTCTTCTCTAGATTCCTCTTTGGTTTCTTCAGCATGACTCTCATTCAACAATTCACTATCAGTCTCATAGAATAACTCAGTAGTTTCAATGTTAGGATTAGGATGAGCTTCTTCATCAGATTCATAATCAAGCATTTTTTCTTGAATTTTGAACTTCTCATCAACTTTAACATTTGCGCTCTCAACAATAGTTTTAGTTCTCTTATTGTAACATCTATATGCTTTGCTCTTCAAAGAATTTCCAAGAAAAATTCCTTCATCACTTCTAGGATCAAACTTTCCAATATCATCATCTCTCTTTATATAACATTTGCTTCCAAAAATTTTAAAATACTTAACTGAGGGTGCATGTCCAAACCATAATTCATAAGGTGTCTTGTCTATGTCTACTCTGATTTGTACTCTATTCATTGTATATACTGTTGTATTCACTGCTTCTCTCCAGAATGTCTTTGCCAAATTAATTTCAAACAACATAGCTCTTGCTACTTCAGTCACTGATCTGTTTCTTCTTTCTACAATACCATTTTCTTCAGGTGTTCTAGGAGCTGAAAACTGTCTCTTAATGCCATTCACTTCACAAAAAGTGTTAAACTCTCTAGAAGTAAATTCTCCACCTCTATCAGATCTCAAACATTTAATCTTCATTCCAAATTCATTCTCAACTTTATTCTTAATGATCTTAAACTTATCAAATGCTTAAGATTTTTCTTTAAGAAATGCAATCCACATCATTATTGTAAAATCATCAACAAGAATCATAAATACCTTTCTCCATAGAATCCTCTAGTCCTGGTAGGACCGCTCAAGTCTGTATGAACAATCTCCAACTTCTTTGCCGATGTGAACTTCTTACTAGGAAATGAACTTCTCTTCTGCTTAGTCATGACACATTCTTTGCAAATCATGTTAGTAGGCTTCATAATTTTAGGCAAATCCCTTACTACAAGTGTAGTACTCACTTTCACAATATTATCAAAGTTTATATGACAAAACCTTCTATGCCATGACCAACTGTCATCAATCTTAGTAATCAAACATGTCATCTTAGTAGGATTCAACTGAAATACATTACCTCTGGTTCTAGATCTAGTTCCAATCAGATTTCCATCTTTATCCTTTATTGCACAAGTTTTCTCAGTAAACCAAACTTGATATCCCTTATCAACTAACTGTCCAACACTCAAAAGATTATGTTTCAATCCATCCACAAAGTAAACATCATCATATTAGTCTTTCCATCAAGAGTAATAGATCATATATCTTTAATCAAACAAGGTGCATTGTTACCAACTCTAACAACTCCTCCATCATAATTCTTAAACTTTATGAACTTTTTCATGTCCCAGTCATATGATGTGAACAACCACTATCTATAATCCAATCAGCTTTCTTTTCAACTTGAGAAACTAGGGCTTTTTCTTCCTTAACATTAGATTCAGGATTCTCTTCTTTAATTGCTACAAATCCTATGTCATCATTATTCTCAGTATCACTTTCACTTAGAGTTCTTTTTATACTAGCTTCAAGATCTTCATCATTAGCATAATAACATTCCTTAGATCTTCTAGGCTTGAAATTATTTCTGTACTTCTTAATTCTCTCAGGACATTTAGATGCAAAATGACCATATTCTTGACAAGTCCAACATTTAAAAAATTTCTTACCATCTAGTTCTCTTTTCACAAGCAAGGCAATACCTTCTTCAATCTTCTTGTCTTCTTCATTTTTAGATTTGCTGCTACTACCATAATCTCCACTCACACTGATGCTTCTTGACAAAGTAGGGTGAACACTAAGATCACTAAATGCTATCTCCATTCTAGGTAAGTCTCCTGATAACCTCAGGTTCATTTCTGCTGCTTCCAATCTTCCAAGAAGAGTCTCTCTTGTAAAGTTTGTTGTACAAGGTATCACTTGTTCAATCATCTATGTTGTCTGCTTAAATACATGAGTCAATGTCCTCAAAATTTTCCATATCACTTCATTCTATGTCTTTGTTCCTCCACAAGATTTTATCCGTGCAACAATTTTTGACATTCTACCAATATAGCTTCTAATAGATTCATCTTCCATCATTCTTATATCTTCAAATGCACATATCCAATTATGTAATCTAGTTTTCTTTGTATGTTCATCACCTTCAAAAGTAGAGTGTAAAGCTTTCCAAATTTCATGAGATTTTGTTAAACATTTTACCTGACTATATTCATTTTCCAGAAGTGCTGTCAAAAGTGCTTCTCTTGCAAGTATGTTACACATGAATAAATCTCTCTCATCATTAGAACATGTCTCAAGATTATCTTCTTCAATGATAGTCTTATCATTCTTTGTAATCAACCAATAACCTAGTCCTAAACATAGTAGATGTGTCTTCATCTTCTCTTTCTAGTTGTCAAAATTTACTCCATCAAACTTAGGGCTTTCTTTCCTAAAATTTTTCATGGATCTCCTTAAGTTGTTAAACTTTCCTTTCAAGGACCTGCCACTCTGATACCAATTCTTAGAAAGTAAAGTCCACCAAGATAACTTAGAGTGGGGGGGGGGCGGCGGGGGGGGGGGGGGGGGGGCTGAATCAGTTATCTGATAATTATAACTTTTATCAACTTCAATAGCATTTAACCATGTAAGCAATATAATTACCAACCATAGAAAGATATTCATACACAATGACACAATGACACAAGATATGTTGACTAGGGAACCTCTTGATCAAAGAGTAAACCCCGGTGGGAATAATGCCCACAAAAGATGCACTAATATGAATATTCCTTGTGAAAGGATGGACTCTATTACGAGTCTTATGAAATACATTCAGTACATATGAATCCTTGTTAGGAGATTTTGAATCCCTGTTAGGAGTTATGGAAGACAGAAGGACCCACTGCCCAAACAGATTCAATGGTAAGATCACTGAACACACTGTCCAATTGACCTTAAGATTATTTAGCAGAATAATATGAAATATGTTACCTCCTCACTGTGCCAAACCGCACTTACTGCTACACTAGATCTCAATTTTAGATCTCTGTACTTCGCATGTCTTCCTTTAAAATTTTGCTTTCGCAACTTCATTGGCTCTTTTCTTCACTTCATGCATACATTCGCATTCAACCATACCATGCTTCCATACATACACATTACAACAAGAAAAAAAATTCCTTCCTTTATACCACACTCAAATAATTACAAATGAGTTGGCACACAATTACAAAATAAAAGTTTCCACACGCTACATCAAAATTACACAAAACTGTCAGCTTCCAAATACAATAAATCTTCACTCGTGCAACCTCGAAGTTTGTGCTATGAGCCATGTCACTATCAATATGTCTCAAACTTCTCTTTAACTGTGCAAAACCAGATTCCATCTCGATTAGGAGATATCATCCGATTTCCACAAACCGCTACTCAAGAACACTGCCTGAATACTGCTTCCACCAAAATGCTCATAACTTTCATGAATAAATGAATTACTATCTATGCTCTTAAAAATAGACATATAACATATCAAAGAATATAACCTCAACATCGCATAGCTCCAACTGCAATATCCCACGTGCGCTAATCAAAACATTGTCTGCTTCTCTGCGAGTCTCCAGAAGATCACTGTGTTGACATCAATGACAATCATAGTCATGAATGCAACAACAACTGCTACATAATGACTACCAAGCATTCATTCCTAACATGTACAACAATTTCATTTACAAAGTATTTATTATAATTAACAGTAAACCTAAATTAAGTTTACAAATAAATAAATTACAGTACACTTACACAATGTTTCTAATCAAAATGATTAATTTTAGATACAATATTACAATTAACAAAATGAATGCATTTTTGCCTCTTCCAAAATTAATACGGCATACCCATTGCACACCAAGGTGTGATTGCTAGTTAATGATAGGTGAATCTAGAAAAAAAGATGGGCTAAATTTTAGCATCAATGATGCAGATTGGCGAATACATCATCAACAACCATTCAAGTCATTGCCACTATTGATTTTTGTTGTTTTTCATTGGTTGAAATAGTTAGCAGTTGCATTTACTATAGAGCCTATACATGATTTGAAAATCTGCACAATTTTGATTGTGTGAAACAAAAACACCTTTTTACTGCACTTCCCACGCTCTACAAAATAGAACCACTCATTAACGTATAATGTCTTTCATCAAATTATTTGGGCCTAAAGCATGTATTCATTCAAATCTGGTCCTCTGTGACACCTAAAATAGAAGTGAGCTTTAATCATCCCATAGACACTCTTTTGGCAAGCCATTTGTTGAACGCAAGAGAAGCTCATTAGTCAGGCCTTAGAAAAAGATAGGAAGTCAATGACTTCTCTCTATGCTTATGTGGATTTCCAAAGAAGTGTGAGTCCTTGGGGATTTGAGACATTCAATACATGGCGTGCCCATAACCCCAAGGCCTCCAAGGTTGGTTCGGCTTGTGCTCTCCTCCCTCACTTCATGCCTGTAGCTCTAGCAATATCATTGTAGAGTTTTATGAGGTGGTGGGAGATTGATGAAGGGTGCTCCCCTTAATACCACAAACACATAACAGAAACAGAGAAACCACAACAATATGCAAGAACAAAAAATTGGCTTCTTATTATCTCCACAAATGTGGAATTACAAACTTTTAGAATTACAATATGCAAAGCCACATGGGCATTCCCTTACAATATTCTGTAGGACAAAGCCTCGAATCAATACCCAGATCTACTACCCAGAACTATTCTGAACTTCCTAAGACAATAATACAGCCTTCCTTATATAGGCAATTATCCACCGCCTGGGAAGGTTCCAGAATTTTAGCCAATAAGGCCGACCAGACTTAAAATTATTTTATTTTACATTTTATTACATCATAGTCGGCTCAAAATAACTTTTGAAACCCGAACAGAAATTTTGAAGAAAATTATTTTCCGCCATTTCAGGTGGCCCAACTTCTGAAGACCATAAGTCATCACTAGTTGACCCACTCGGCTATTATAACCCCATTTCGGAAATGCCACGAAGCGCTCTACAGGCTTGACTTGCGCAAGTGCCCGTCACCCAAATTTTTGACCTCATCCGGGGCCTCTAAAGCCTTCAAAACTGAGTTCGAAATTTCTGTATCCTGCTGCCAATACCGAAAATCTTCAATATCTTCAAAACTACACCTGATCTAGCCATGAAACTTTGTTGGCAGACTTATATGACCAAAATGAACCTCCAAGAAAGAAATCAGATCATTCTGAGCACATACAAAAATTACCAAAAATAGTAACTTTCCATAAATAGCAGCTCTGCACAAAATAGCCCTTATTGAATATAAAAATAGAAATATTTTTGGGTGATGCAAGATTGCTCTTACACCCAGGATGCTCCTGCATCAGACACTCGGGGTAATTTGAGAAGTGACCCTGTCACGACTCAGGCGTGTAGAGGAAAACCAAGACGGTTAACCTCCTCCTTTGTTAGCCATGATGAATCTTCAATAGGTCGTCCTTTCCACTTGACCAGATATTCTTCATATGTCCTGTTCCTTGTGCTTCTACCAACATGACTGTCCAGTATATCTTCGATCTCCTTAGTGTCTAAACTAGTTGTTGGAATACTCCACCATGCTGTTGTGATCTCATCTTCAACACCTCCTTCATGATACTCTGTCAGATCTGAAATGTTAAAAACTGGTGAAATATTTAGCCCAGTACGCAATTCTACCTCATATGCATTTCCTGAATCATGTTTCTTCAATATCCTACATGGTCCAAACTTCTTCATTTTCAGCTTGTTATATGTACCAACTGGAAACCGCTCCTTCCGCAAATGAACCATGACTTCATCACCAACTTGAAATTCTTTATACCTCCTTTTCTCATCTGCCTTAGCCTTATACTGTGCATTCATCTTGGTAATATGCTTCCTCACCTCCCCATGGATGTTCTTCAAGTGTTCTGCAAAATCCTCAGCTTCAGCACTACTTATTTCTCCTTTATCTATCTTTCTCAATTCAGATGCATTTCTTGGACTACTTCCATATACAATCTAGAATGGTGATTTACCAGTGCTCCTGTTGACAGAATTATTGTATGCAAATTCTGCCTGTGGTAAAATCAAATCCCATCCTGTTGGCTTATCTCCAACCAAGCATCTCAGCAGATTTCCCAAACTTCTATTCACCACCTCTGTCTGTCCATCAGTCTATGGATGATGTGATGAACTGAACTTCAAATCTGTCTTTAACTTCTTCCACAATGTCCGCCAAAAATATCCAACAAACTTAGTATCCCAATCTGAAACTATGGTCTTTGGCAAGCCATGTAGTCTCACCACTTCTCTGAAAAATAATTCTGCTACATGAACAGCATCATTAGTCTTCTTGCAGGGAATGAAATGTGCCATCTTCGAAAATCTGTCAACCACCACAAAAATTGAATCATGTCCCCGCTGAGTCCTCGGTAAACCAAGAACAAAGTCCATGCTGATATCCTCCCAAGGCTTCTCTGCTATAGGTAATGGCTGATACAACCCTGTATTCTGCTTCACTCCTTTCGCCATCTGACATACTCTGCAACTCTATACAAACTTCTTCACATCTTGCTGCAATTGTGGCCAATAATAATTCTCACCAACCAAAGCAAGGGTTTTATCATGACCAAAATGTCCAGCCAATCCTCCACTATGCTTCTCCTTGATGAGATTCTCCCTCATAGAACTTCGTGGAATGCACAACTGACTCCCTCTAAATAGCATATCATCCTGGATGATGAAATCCAACCATTTCATCTTGTCTAGAGTAACAGGTTCTGTACAAGCTTTCCAAGCTTCACCAAAATCAAGATCCTCTGGATACAAATTCTTGAGTTCCTTGAACCCAACCACTTCAATCTGCATTTCTGTCAGCAATAGTTGCCTTCTGCTAAGAGCATCTGCAACCCTATTAGACTTTCCACTCCTATGTTTCAAAACAAATGTATAACTCTGCAAAAACTCAACCCATTTCAAATGCCTCTGATTCAACTTTCCTTGACTATTCAAATATTGCAAAGCTTGATGATCAGTATACAAAACAAACTCCTTAGGAAGTAGATAATGTCTCCACTTCTTTAATGCCTGAACTATAGCATAAAATTCCTGATCATAAACAAAATATTTCCTCTTGGCATCATTTAACTTCTCGCTGAAATAAGCAACAGGTTTACCTTCTTGGCTCATAACAGCTCCTATTGCAGTACCACTAGCATCACAATCTACTTGAAACACCTTATTAAAATCTGGAAGTGCTAAAACAGGTTGTTCTGTAACTTTTCGTTTCAACAATTGAAAACTCTTTTCTGCCCCATTAGTCCACTTAAACTCTTTTCTATCCCCTCTCATTGTTTCAGTCAAGGGTCCACAAATACTGCTAAAATTTCTGATAAAATTTCTGTAAAAGCTAACTAAACCATGAAAAGATCTTACCTCAGTAGCACTCCTTGGCGTAGGCCATTCAAGGATAGCCTGTACCTTCTCTGGGTCCATTTTTAGACCTTCTCCTGAAACTACAAACCCCAAATACACCAACTCTTTCTTCACAAAACTGCACTTTTTCAAATTAATCAGCAATTTTTCTTCTCTCAACTTCTCAAATACCATACGAATATGCGTCATATGCTCATCCAATGTCTTACTAAAGATCAAAATATCATCTAGGTAAACAATGACAAACTTACCTAGAAATTCTTTCAGAACCTCGTTCATGAGCCGCATGAAAGTGCTCGGTGCATTGGTTAGCCCAAAAGGCATGACTAACCACTCATACAGTCCTTCTTTTGTCTTGAAGGCAATCTTCCATTCATCTCCTTCTCTGATCTGAATCTGATGATATCCACTTTTTAGATCTATCTTTGAAAAATACACAGCTCCACTCAAACAGTCCATAATATCATCCATTCGTGGCAATGGAAACCTGTACTTTATTGTGATCTTGTTTATTGCCCTAGAATCTGTACACATCCTCCATTCTCCATTCTTCTTTGGTGCTAATACCGCTGGTACAGCACAGGGACTCAGACTCTCATGGATCAATCCTTTCTGTAACAGTTCACGTACTTGTCTGTTCAACTCCTCACTTTCTGCAGGTGTCATTCTGTGTGCTGTCTTATTCGGCAAACTCGCTCCTGGGATCAAGTCCATCTGATGACTAATCTTCCTGACTGGTGGTAATCCATCAGGCACGTTATCGGATACAATATCCTAAAACTCATTCAACAAATCTGCAACTTCTACAGGAACATCTTCTACTTCCTCTTTACCAGCTTTTGGAATTAAAGAAAAACATACATGCTCATGCCTCATACCATTTAGGAAATTTCTTCCATCAACAAAAGTTATCCTTGCAGTACCACATACATTTTCTTCAGTCTCCTTCAATGGTTTTAGCTTATGTCGCACTCCATCCTTTGTCAGGGAATAGGTATTCGCATGACCATCATGTACAGCACATCTGTCAAACTGCCATGGTCTACCCAACAACATATGACATGCATCCATAGATATGATATCACACAATACCTCATCTTGGTATCCACCAATCTTGAACTTTACTAGGCATTGTTCATTGACCATGACCTTGTGGTCATCCTGTACCCAGGCAATCCGATATGGATGTGGGTGTTTCTGTCTCTTGAGCTTCAACTTTGTCACCATCTCTTCTGACACCAAATTGTCAGTGCTTCCACTATCGATAATCACATCACAACATTTACCTTCACACTTGCACCTGGTGCGAAACAGGCTCCTCCTTTGCTCAGGTTCATTCTCACCACTCAACAAGACTCTTCTGTTAATCAACGTTTCTCCTCTTTCAGCATCTTCAGAATTTGATGATCTGGCATCTTCATCTACATGTGCAACTCTGGCCTGGCCTTCATTTCTCCTGTCTGTTCTGCCTTGGCGCTGAGGACATTCAAATGCCCTATGACCTTCTTCTCCACAGTGAAAACATGTTCCACGGAAGCCACCTCTTCCAGATCCTTGTCCCCTTCCTCTTCCTCTCTGATCTCTATTATTCTGATCCTGGAAGCGATTGGAATTATTTCCTCGCTGATTCTGACTGCTACTAGCCTCATCCTTCTTTTTCGGATCTTCATTTCGGCCACCATATGACCGTCCACCTGATCGTCCACCGCGACCTCTTCCGTTTTGTCTGCTCTCAAACTTCTTGTTCAGCTTTTCCTCTACTTTTAGGGCAAACTGGTATGCCTCTTCAATACTATTCATTCGAACCAGATTCAGCTCCTCCTGAATGCTTGGCCTTAACCCATTAAGGTATCGGGCAACTTTCTCCTTATCAGCTTCTGCATGGCCTGTTCTGATGAGAAGTCGATAGAACTCCTCTGTATACTCCTGAACAGATCTTCCTGCTTGCTTCAAACTCTGCATTTTCTTTAGTAGGTCAAGCTCATAATCAACAGGAATGAATTGTCGCTTCAATTTATCCACCATCCGATCCCATCTTGTGATTTTATCTTTCCCTCTTCTATTTCGCTTCAACTGAATTTCTTGCCACCAGATCTTTGCATGACCTTTCAATCTGGCTTTCGCAAATTTGACCCTATCAGGATCTTCAACATCTTCATACTCAAAATATTCTTCACATTCATTGATCCAGTCGATCAATTCCTCTGGGTTAAGATTTCCAGAAAATGTAGGAACCTCAATCTTAGGTCTTTTCCCAATCTTGGAAATCGCCCGAAAAAGTCTTTCTTCCTCCTGGTTCACAATTTCAACTTATCCTTCTTGATATTCTTCTTCGGCTTCATCCTCGCTTTCATCTCTGACATTAAGATTCATTCCTCTGTGAATCTCTTCTTGCAATGCTCGCACTTGTCTCTGCAGCTCTCTGACCTCAGGTGTTACAACACCAGCTCTTCCGCCACGTTCCCTTCGTGGAGGCATTTTCACGATGCGCGCTGAAACCCTAGCCACGGTCCTAGTGCAAACTGCCTCACAGTCGGTGATCTGTTTACACACTCAAGAACTCCTGCTCTGATACCACTTGATGAAGGGTGCTCCCCTTAATACCACAAACACATAACAGAAATAGAGAAACCACAACAATATGCAAGAACAGAAAATTGGCTTCTTATTATCTCCACAAATGTGGAATTACAAACTTTTAGAATTACAATATGCAAAGCCACATGGGCATTCCCTTACAATATTCTGTAGGACAAAGCCTCGAATCAATACCCAGATCTACTACCCAAAACTATTCTGAACTGCCTAAGACAATAATACAGCCTTCCTTATATAGGCAATTATCCACCGCCTGGGAAGGTTCCAAAATTTTAGCCAATAAGGCCGACCAGACTTAGAATTATTTTATTTTACATTTTATTACATCATAGTCGGCTCAAAATAACTTTTGAAACCTGAACAGAAATTTTGAAGAAAATTATTTTCCGCCATTTCAGGTGGCCCAACTTTCGAAGACCATAAGTCATCACTAGTTGACCCGCTCGGCTATTATAACCCCATTTCGAAAACGCCACGAAGCGCTCTACAGGCTTGACCTACGCAAGCGCCCGTCACCCAAATTTTTGACCTCATCCGGGGCCTCTAAAGCCTTCAAAACTGAGTTCGAAGTTTCTGTATCCTGCTGCCAATACCGAAAATCTTCAATATCTTCAAAACTACACCTGATCTAGCCATGAAACTTTGCTGGCAGACTTATATGACCAAAATGAACCTCCAAGAAAGAAATTAGATCATTCTGAGCACATACGAAAATTACCAAAAATAGTAACTTTCCATAAATAGCAGCTCTGCACAAAATAGCCCTTATTGAATATAAAAATAGAAATATTTTTGGGTGATGCAAGATTGCTCTTACACCCAGGATGCTCCTGCATCAGAGATGAACATTTCATCAACAAATATGTTGTAGGTATACAAAAAAAAAAGTGAATGCACAAGGAGGTATTTGAGTGACTCTAAGTGCATTTAAGTCAAACCCAGGGTTCTTCAAAAGTACAAAATCATGAAGGCAGATTAATTCAATTTCTTAACTAGTCATCATTGTTCATAATTATACTTCATAACCATGTTGTAGGTATCTACATACATGATTAAGGTGTTGTTATAGTCCACGTACATTCTCATTTAAATCGCCAATCAAGAGTTCAGGATTCATTGGTTTTCCTCTTTTAATAGGAATGCATCCCAAAGATCCCAACTCATGAAATACTATTTTACATGCACCAAGTTGGTAAAGTTTCTACACATCCTATTTGCCCACTCTTAAACATCAAATATTTAACTCAATATCATGCCATGATATGAAATGGAAAAGAATGATATCTATTATTATTTATTTATTAACATCCACAAAGTTGCTTTATAATAGTTGTTAGCTTATGGTCGAAATTAGGTGATTTAAATATGCTTATGGATTTAACTCAGTGAGATTATTTTGTATCAATGTTTTGGATTGTACTTCTTATGCTCTCTAATAACATCTTAATGAAGGATCATGGTGTGTGATTTGAAACATTGATGTGAAAAAATCTTACACAATTAATTCTAAAAGAAGAGTGTATTCAACATGGACTATGGAAATTTGATACTTTTAATTAAGAGATTTCTAAATCAGCCTACATTATACTTCTATATATATGTAGAAACTCTAACAATAAATATCAAGGAAAAATTGTCAATTGTGTTTGTTTATGTATTTATGACAATTGCTTTAGTATTTATTATACACAATGGTATATTAATTAAGCTATGTTGTTGCGTATAGCCACAATTAGATAAATTTATATTATAATGTGTGTGTGTGTGTGTGTGTGTGTGTGTGTATAATGATAATTATTATTATCATTATATATATATAGTATATATATACTCGATTTTCTTTATGATCAAATCAAATTGATAAAGATGAGTATTGAATCATAATTGGTATTGTATCGATATTAAACCCAATAACCATTAGTTATGGATCGCTATTAAACCCGATAACCATTAGTAATAGATTAATATTAAACCGATTAGTATTGGTAATGAATCGGTATCACCCGATAAGTATTAAAAGAGGTGTTATGTTTTAGACACACTGCATTATCAAAGGACACGACTATGAGTCATGCCTATGATAGGTGTGAATCCTCAAGGAGTCACGTCTATCATAGACATGGCCATTCACTCCCACATGTATAAGTATTGATCAGTCTATCTAGTATTAGCACCAGAATCAATAAGAGAAAAAACTATGAACATCAATACAATTTTGAATATAATTCTTCATTGCAAGATAAGCATAGTAAAATACAGTTATTGCATTCAGCTTTAGACTCCTGCAATTAAACACAAGCACTGTCAGAATCATTATATATATATATATAGAGAGAGAGAGAGAGAGAGAGTCAACATTGCATATAAATTTAAATTGAAGTTTGAATAATAAGTTTGACTTGAATTAACATGGTATCAGAGCTCTGGTAAAGGAAGATCCAAGAAGCTCTCAAACTTGAGATATTCAGTATCAATTATTATATATCACATTTCTATGGCAAGCGCTATCAGAGAACTATTGGACTCTATGATAGAATAAATTGATGAAGAGGTAACCATTGGAGATGACTTTGCACATCTATTAAAAGGTGTTAGGACCTGCACTATTAAGTTGAAGTTAGGAATGTCTATCCAACTCATCCGATTTCTCTTCGTTCTAGGCATCAAGAGGAACCTAGTCTCCATATCTGCACTTGAGGATAATGGGTATAGAGTAACCTTCATGGATAGCAAGGTGTTGGCATAGCCAAATAATTCTTCTATCAAGAAATTTGTAACCCTAGGGCACAAAAATGGCTACTTGTATGAGGTATGTATTGAACCTAATCTTGCCCTAATTCATTAAATTGCATATTCTAATGAGATATGACATAAAAGATTAGGACATTTAAACTTTTGTGCATTATCTTCCATGGAAAAATTAGTCACTGGCTTACCTAAGTTAAAACAATATCATTCAGGTACATGTAAGGGATGTGCCCTAGGCAAAAATACTAAGGGTTCTTTTCAAAGTAGTTCTAGTAAAACGAGTAATGTTTTAGATCTAGTTCACTCTGACCTATGTGGACCCATGTCTGTACCTTCTGTGCGAGGGTTTCTATATTATGTAATATTTGTTGATGACTTCTCTAGAAAAACCTGGATCTAATTCCTCAAATGTAAAGAATCAAAAGAGATTCTAAGGAGATTTAAGAAATTCAAATCCCTTTCTGAAAACTCCCCTGGAAAGAAAATAAAAACCCTAAGAACTTATAATGGGAGGGAATATACCTATGAAATTTTTATATAATTTTACAAAGAAGCAAGGATTAAGAGAGAGCTCACTATTCCTTACACCCCTCAACAAAATTGGGTTGCTGAAAGGAAAAATAGAACTATTGTAGAAGCAACCAAAGCCATGCTCCTTAATCAAAATGTAGAAACCTATATTTGGGCATAAGCCTCCAATATTGATGTATACATACAAAATAGATGTCCTCACTCTCATTTTGAAGATAAAACTCCTAAAGAAGTTTTCATAGGTATAAAACTAGATATCACTCACTCAAGGATATTTGGATGCCCTGTCTATTTTCATGTACCTAAAGAGAAAAGAAAAAAACTAGAACCTTCTGGAAGAAAATGAATCTTTGTTGGGGTATAGCGAAACTTCTAAAGCCTATAGAGTATTTATACCTAGTCATAGAAATATTGAGCTTAGTAGAGATGTAATATTTGAGGACTTAGCTTTTAAAAGGGCTAGAAATTCCTTTGAGTCTAAAAGTATCACTCCACCTTCAAACCTAGAAGAGGATCTTACTCTTGAGTTTCAAAGGGAGTATCCTAAAGAGGATGAAGATGAAGTACAAAACTCACCTCAAGAGAATCGTTAGAAAAGACCACTTTGGGCCACCAAAACAATGGAAGAATCAAAGATCTTTGTAGCTCCTTTAGGGACATTTAGAGAAATTAAAAGACCGAAGATTTTCTAGCTATGTGGCCCTCAAACACCCTTCTCTCCAAGTCTGAACCTTCTAATGCATCAGAAGCCCTCAAACACCAAGTATGGAAGGGTGCCATGATAGAAGAATACTAGTTCAACTTAAAAAATGATGTTTGGGAAATAGTTCCAAGGCCAAAGGAAAAAAATATTGTTTCATCCAAGTGGCTATTCAAAATCAAGTATACTGCAGATGGAAGTATATAGAAAAATAAAGTCAAATTTGCTGCTAGAGGCTTCTCACAAAAAGAAGGAATTGATTATGAGGAAACATTTGCACATGTTTCCAGACATACCTCTGTTAGAGTAGTTCTAGCCATAACAATAACCAAAAGATGGAAAGTTCATTAGATGGATGTGAAGACTGCATTCATAAATGGAAAAATAGAGGAAGAAGTTCACCTAGAGCAACCAAAGGGATTTGAGATTCACACTGCAGAACCTCATGTGTGTAGATTAAAGAAAGCCCTCCATGGACTTAAACAGGCCCCAGGGCATGGTATGAGAGAATTGATAGATATCTCATGGAATTGGGATTTTCTAAGAATGACGCAGATCCAAATCTATACTTCAAGAAAAGTAAAGACGATATGTTGATATTGATTTTGTATGTTGATGATTTGTTAATTACAAGAGAAGATCATCTTATTGATCAATGTAAAAAGGATTGCTAAAGAGTTTGAAATGAAGGATTTAGGCCTTCTACATTACTTCCTTGGATTGGAAGTCTGGCAGAATTCAGACAACATTGTGCTAAATCAAGGAAGGTACACCTTGGACATATTGAAGAGATTTGGTATGATGAATTGCAGACCCATATCTTCCCCCATGGAAACAAACCTTCATAAACTAAAGGAGGCAACAACAGATTCTCCATTTGCAGATCCTACCCTCTACATGCAGATAATTGGATCATTGATGTACCTAGTTAATACCAAACCAAATATTTGTTATGTAGTAAATTCTTTGAGTCAATTCATATGCGAGCGTAAGGAGATACATCTTATGGATGTGAAACATATTATGCGATACCTTCAAGGTACTCTAAATTATGGACTCAAATATGAGAAAGTAAACTTGAATCTACATGGATTCACAGATTCTAATTGGGTTGGAAGTGTCACTGATAGAAAAAGCACCTCGGGTTGTTGCTTCAGTTTGGGATCAACCATGATATCTTGGATGTGTAGGAAACAATCTTCAGTGGCTCAGAGTTCTATAGAGGCTGAATACATTGCAACCTCTATGGTAGCAAGAGAAGTAGTATGGCTCAAGAAACTGCTTGTGGGATTATTTGACGAGCCCCTAAAACCTACAATTATCCATTTTGTGATAATTAGAGTTGCATAAAACTTTTTGTGAATCCAATATTTCATGATGGATCCAAGCATATGGAGATTCCTTATCATTATGTGAGAGACATGGTGGATAGGAATGTGATTTAGTTGGAATATATCATTACATGAGATCGCACAATAGATATACTCACCAAGCCACTTGCCAGAATAAAAGTTGAACACTTCAGGAAAGGTCTTGGTATGATTGAATTGTAAGTTGCATTGTAATCTTTACTGATACATATAAAAATAATATGTTTAATGTGTAAACTTCTTTTGTCATATGTGTTGATATATGACTTTATGGGCTCTACCCCCTATGTTCATCTCTAAAAGGTGACGATCATTTGGAAATGAACACTTGTATTCAAATATTATAAGATGACGATCTTGTAATATTGATATCATGCTGATTTGATATCATTCATGGATGTGCCATGATCTGTTATGGTGGACATTATGTGACATAATGTCAGTGCAAACACCATAGCTAGGATGTATAAGTAGAATATAATGTTCTCAAGCATATAATCTTTTAAGTGTCACGAGTTATGTGATACTTATCATCAC